>JANQBS010000110.1:0-122800 GCA_033085395.1 Xanthoparmelia taractica | reverse complement strand
TGGACTGTTTGTATAGCTTCATTTTGGACCGTCCGAGGTCGTTGGACGGACCGTCCGGACCATTAAGTTCCCTGTCTGAGTGATGTATACAATTCCACAGCTCCTGCGACTTTATTAGCGGATATCCCTTCGTTGTGAGTATTAATTCTTACCAATGCCAGGAACCACTCCGCAGCTTTCCCGAAAGATGCTGCATCATTCGTGGAGAAACGCAGATACTCTTTGAATCTTTCAACGTACATATCTTTGTCCTCCTTCCGGAACCACTCCTTGGCCGCGTCCATTGCAAGGCACTCTTTCAAGGTGCCTCTTAGAGAATCCCCCTCTGTCTCCACCACTGCAAATGCCTCCGAAATCATTTGATGATCCCTGTCCCTTAGGAATTTGGTCGGTCTATCCAAAAGGTCGCTTTGAATGACGACCCAGCATAGCTCCTGTAATATGGTGTCATGTTTCTCTTTTTTTGAAGCCGCGATAGCCTCTTTTTCAGGGCATTTTTGGCTTCGTCGATAGTTTCTATAGCTGCCTTAGATATGACGCTCTCATCCAAAGGGAGGTTCTGCTTTAAGTGGGCTTCCAGGCGGTTGACATAGAGAGCTGACCATAGGTACCGTCCCCGCAGCCGAATACCAGACTCTTTTACAAGATGCAAGTGTTGCGCGTCAATTTCTGAAGAGGGTGCACGCTCTTCGATCAGAGCTATCAGTTGTTTGTCATTTGTGAGGAGTGGAAAGTTTGTGAATTTCCCACATTCGCTGGGTACAAGCTTCGGTCGGCCTTCGTGACGGCTTTTATCCCATCTTTCAGTACGTTCAATAGTTGAGATTGTCTTCTCCAGCTTCAGAGACGTTCCGGAAATGACCTATCTAGAATTATGACCCTCAAAACAGTACGGTGACACTAGCAGAATATCGCGACAAGCCAGCTGCAAAAGATTCTCGTCACCGTCTTCCCTATGAGTCCCGATAGGAACAAGGGTGTCGAGATAGCACTGCGCTTCATCAAGACAATAAAAGAAAGGGTATTTCTTAAGTATGTCGCTAGCGTGCGTTATGCTAAACCCTAAGCATGTGTCCCCACGATCGATCAGTAACAGTAACCTGAATATGATCTCGAAAGGATCAGAATCAGAATCAGAACAAGAATTCTGGAACTTTAGCCAACTTGCGGGCTCCATAAGCTCAGATTCTTCTTTGGCAACCTCATTTTATTTATTGAAGACCAAATGACGTGCTAGTACAAGACGGCGACTCCATTCCGCAATTGGAGCTTCTCGGATATCCATCCCAGGCACGACATTCCACATGTTTTCGATCAAGTTCCATAGCAAGCACGAATCCTTTGAATATGCTCCACGTCGAGGGTCGTACAAGTTATCGCCACTGCGCTGCGTTGTCAGACCTAGAGTGCCAGGAAGGAGATAATGGCCCCAACTTTCATGAAGAAGGTGTTCGATGCTTCTCGTCTTTCCAGAGCCAGAAAATCCATAGAATACAAGTACACTATTGGGATTTGTTTCAGAGAGATCAGAGACCGATCCGAGCTGATCTCCGCTTTCTGTCCTTTGCAAGCTAGCGCCTTCTTGGTTGAATTCGTGCAGCCTGTAAGCTACCTTTTCAAGGACATTATTAACAGCATCATGGATTGCCTTGTTGACACCAGTGATGAATGGGGACGAATCACGAATGGTGTTGTAGAAAACCGGTCTTGAAGTATTCAAATGCTCTTCTAAGATGTGCACTGCTATAGTTAGTAAGATAAAAACTCCTTTTGCTGCACATCGGCTTACGATACAACTCGAACAGACGACTACTCTTCTTCTTCTCATCACTGTCTCGACAAATCCGCTCAAAATGTTGCGTACTAAGTCGTCGACTAGCAAGGAAATCATGGAGTTTGGATAATCTAGACCTTGTAGACATGATATCCCCGGGTCGGTCCTCTGTTTGCGTAGGCGGCAGTTTATGTATCCACTTGGGAACGCAGCTATTGCTCATAGCTGTTCTGAACATGTCGAAGTATTCCATCGGTGCGTCATAGTACAATTCCAGCAGAAGAAGGAGAAGAACAGCTCGGCTTTCGTTCCCAGAGTCATCAACTGCAGACACAGTAGAAATCATAAGTAGATACTCTTCAGGTATAGCGTTAGTAATTTTTATCAAGTAGAGAATATCGAATAGCAATAATGATTGGGATATGAGAAGACATACTATATAAGGCTATTGCCTCGGTATCTTCTCCTGTCCAGCTTAGGTTTTTCATTGCCATACCCGAAGTAGTAAACATATCGAAATTCCGATTTCTCTATATGTAGAAAATGTAAGATATGGGAATATAAGAACAAATTAAGTACATTAATAACATCAGTTTTTCTAATATTAGAGAAAGCTATAATTCAATGGAGATAAACGAGATAATAGAATAAGGATTTTAATAGTACTATATAAACTTACAAATAGATACTCAAGCTATTGAAGGGACGAATTAACATTTGAATAACCAACAAGAAGTCTATAAAATCTGTTGCCAAACCAAGATTGTCCATTAACTTACAGCATACTCTCTTAAAGGTTTCACCGTTTATTCGCAGACCATTAAAAGCACCTTTCAAATCTTTTATTATGGCTTCTATTGAATTTTCATGCTTAGTTAAAAGAAGTAAAAAATAATCAATCTAACTCACCTCTCATCCTGCTCTCAAACGGAGCCATCTCTCCAAATCAGTCTAGATGGGCTAATTATCAAAGACGCAAAAATCCGAACTGTGCTTCGTGGAGGGGGAGGATGTCGTCGGAGTTATGACGAAGGTGTGCAGACGAAGACAATAAGCTTACTCCTTAGCTGCATGGTTCCACAGCAAAGGCACTGCGAGTCTCATCCACTGCCACACAGGAGAATCCATTTCATCAACAAGCCTGTCGTCGACAACGTCGATTACATAGAGGTGAGAGCGTGGAAGTGGCTCGGTTTTGCTCTTGCAATAGAGGAACGCGATGCCCGGTACCTTAGAGCCTCGACTGCGAAAAGATACGACGAAGACGTCTGCAGACCCCACAGCTGACCGAGAAACAGACCCATCATCTCACTGTTCTGGGTACGCAGTAGCAGCAGCAGCAGCAGCATCAAACAAAACAATACGCGCCTACTATAATTCCTACCATGCCAACACATTCTACTAGGGTTCCCCCTTCCCCTTCCCCCAACGACCCCATACCCATAGGCCTAGCCTCCTGCCGCACAACCGCACGCCTAGCCCCGCTCACCTATAACAGCCACAAGGCGAATGCTCGACCCAGACTCTAGCTACCATGGCGGCACGGCGCGCCATCTATCTTGCGGTGACCGTTATTGGTGTAGAATATACGTTATATGCATATTAGCAGGGTTAATAAGAATGAGCGGGATACGTGGGAGTTGGTGTGAAGGGAGAGGATCACAACACTTGGTTGAGGGAGTTGAAGACGCGGGTTTTCCAATCTTCTTTTTTTTTGTATTCTGGGGATAAAAGTGGAAGGGGTGGGTTAAGGGGAGGTTGATAGATAGAGTTTGGACGGAGACGGGAGGATCCGTTATATTTACCACTCTAAAATTTAACGGCATTGACTTGTGCTTGATGAACTGCTGGAAGTACATCACCCTATCACCTAGTTCGCACCCTGAAAGCCATATCCTCGGATGAGCATCAAGATACACCGAGCTAAGGGCAGATTGACTCTCCTATCAAATACGGTGTCTTACATGGCATTAGGGGTCCTCATTCGCTACAGAAGAAACCGTGGCGAATAGAGCCCGCAGCAGGTAGAGCAAGCATGGTTCAGGTTCATACCCCCAAATTATGGCATCCAGCACGCTTCACCCACGGCAGCATCTATGGATCAAGTGCTGGACCAATTGGGCCTGACTCGATAAGGCAGCACGCTGTCATAATACTCAATAACCCTTTGGATAACAAAGATCTCTTAGCTCATATTTGTACTGAAGGCATGCATTATCATCAGCGCTAGGAGTCTCAGTTTTATGGCTGATACATACATCAGCTCGCTGCATCGTATGTGCGGATGGCGGAGCAAATCGTCTCAAGGATTTGCATCTCGCTGAAAAAGAAGAAGCCATCTGTGTCTGTCCTTGCAGTCTTTGTTGCCTACTATTTTTGTTGACTGATATTCCAGATGCCCAATGCCATATGCGGAGATTTAGACTCCTTGCGTCCCGAGGTTGAGGAACACTATCGGAACCACGGCGTGAAGATTGTCAAAGATCCAGATCAGTATTCAACAGACCTCACCAAATGCCTAAAGTATATAAGAGACCAAGTAGCCGAGACAGAAGACGAGCACAAATCTCCTCAGCGAGGAGTGGACGTAGCGATCTTTGGCAGCCTCGGTGGCAGGGCTGATCAGGCCTTCTCTCAGTTACATCACCTTTATACATGCTCTCAAGATGTTCCGTCGATGGTTGGTGACTTGTACCTTCTTACGGCGGAAAGCGTGATATTCCTTTTGGAAGAGGGGAAGAACAGGATCCATGCTCCAGTGGGACCGATGCATTTTACTGAGAATGTTGGTATTATACCGATTGGAAGGCCGTCAACAATCACGACGCACGGTTTCGAATGGGATGTAACGGATTGGAGTACCGAGTTTGGTGCTCAAATAAGTACGAGCAACCACATCAAAGCGGAAATGTTGGAGGTGGAGACTTCCGAGAGGGTTTTGTTTACTCTTGAGATTGCCAGGAAACCTGAACATTGATCTCTGCAACTGTAGGGTGGTATGAATTCCCTGAGTATTCAAGCTCACCGGTACGTCTTTGCCGTTCGTGCTTAGTGGCATCGATCGAAGATCGACCAGCATGCCGTACAGCTCCCCTATTTCGTGCTAGAGACACCTGAGCACCGCTGGAATCATGGATACCTCAGAGGACATCGGTACCCTCTTACGTTGCTGGTCTAGGATAAAGACCATGTTAAGCCAGCAGCAGTTCCGCGCTCGTGGACAATGAGAATTGTTGCGTTCTAACAAACACAACCACTAGCGTCAATCTAAGCGAGCCCAAACCTATTATATTTCCGAGCATTTGTTTACCAGTGTTCAAAGACAGCGAGGTCAAAAACCCCGATTTGGCATAGCGTTTATCGGCGTGTTGGACGGGGTGGAGCGGGATAAAGTTCGGGGGTGGGGGACGGAGAACGTGTTCACCCAGTTCGAAACCGTCCCCGTGATACGAGCGCCTTCTCATCTGCTCTAACAAGTTTTTGCTGTAAAGGAAACTGCTCAATCTCATCAAAAATCAAATTCAAAGGGCTATGGAAGGCTTTCTATACTCGCTCCAACAATGCTAGCTCCAGCCAGTGTCCCTATCCTGCCTTGCTCACCTCCAGTGAACAGAGACCTCAAAATAAAATACCAAAAGAACGGATATAGGCTTGCACCTATGCTATCTATGCTCCAACTCCGACAGTGGTCCGGAAATCGACCAATCAAGCCAACTTCTCGTGACAGCACTTAACCTAAAGTCGAACGCACATAGCGTTTGTGACATATCATCGATGGGGCATCCTTCGCCCATAGATGATACATCTTTCCTATGCTTGATCCTTCAGTACATGGGCAGCATACTTCTGCTGCTACACAACTTCTTGAGTCCATGTCCTTCCGCTACTTCTTCTTTTTACCGCACCCCCTTACAGCTTCCACTTAAGTCTGCTCTCCTCAACCAACTTATTATCCTCACCAGCAGCCCACATTCCCTACAGCTACCTCCTGATTGCTCATCCTCGCGGTCCTCTTAACCACATAGCTCAAAGACCCGTCCCAACTCCCATGACTATCCTATCTGTAAAGTTCTCACATAGTCGTCAGGCCTTGATACTAGATACCAGGATCAGCGATTGGGCACCTGACCTTCGTGGTGGCATAAGTACAGCAATGTGCATAAAATCAAGTCTTCTGATCTTAATAGTTGCAGTTGCAATACGCAGGGGATGTCTCAATAAAGTCCTCTTAAGCAGCACAATGATAAAGAAGCACTTCTTTCGTTGATAGGAGACCGAGAACGCTGAAAATCCAAGTGCTCAGGCAGAGAATTAGGTTTGGATATTGGGTGAGTGCTACATGTGATAAGCTGTCGTTCATTGTTGAATCTTAGACGGGAAAAGGGGAGGATGGGGGGGAAAATATGCAATGCAAGGGGGAGGAGATGAAGAGAGATGTTACGATCATATGAGGGTGAGAGCAGTAGCGATGAGTGAATAGAGTTGTAAGGCCTCAAATAACCGCTGCTACAGATACAGATTGAAAGAGATCAGCGGAGCACAGCCTCGAAAAGTGCCGCATTTGTCTACGGATCCAAAGATGACGGCGTTAAATCCATAGGCGATAGCGTTATTCATGGGAAAGTGCATGCCATTGGTGGGGGCTTGTAAATGAGATAACCAATACGTAAGTTGCAGCCGTGAAATGACCAGCAGTAGTGAAAGGGCTCAAGTATTGAGGTATTAATTATTCCAGTTCTACCTCAGGTCGTTCAACTTTGCAAATCTCGGAAGTACCGCAGTAAGGCTGGTCCATCAATCGTGCCCTTGTTGCCTTTCGAAGAAGTCTCATAATCCGGCTTGTACTGCTGGCAAGCGTGTACCAGCCATGAGTAGGGAGTTTCATTGTGAGCTGGTGTGCTTCATCCTTACTACGTTGGGGATATTGAGATAGATGTCAGTTCCCTCCATCTGACATTCTGCCACCTGACCAATTGTGATTCCAGTCTTGCAAACAACTGAACCGTGCACCAAATCGAATTCGCAACCCTCTTCAAAGACTATTATTTCCAGCTCAGTTACGGCGGGGCTGGTTATGAACATCCCCGTGTATGATGCGGTTAGACAGCTAGCTTTCCCCATGAAGGCGTGACAGGGGAAAAGCCAAAAATCTTCGTTCATGTGCTTGGAGAAAACATCCATGAAAGGATTCAAAACCGCAGGCTCACCATCGCATACGTCCTTACATGCTTTGACCGTGAGGAAAAGTGTCTCCTGGATTCGAGGCGATTTTTGAATAGCTTCTTGCCAAGACTTGTTGACTCGCTGCCAGATGAGTAGATCTTGTGGCCTAGCTGTAGCGTATTCTAAGATCATTTTGAGTAGCTTAGGGGTACCAAATGTCTTGGTGGACGGGAACATGATTGATGTTTTGAGCAGTATCTTTCGGTGCTGGTGACTTGTCAGCTTCAGTTCTTCAGTGTAGTGATGTCGTAAATGGTCACCAACCATGGTGTCACAGCCCCCAGCTCAGAAGTTTTTGGCTCCAACGATATTGGCGGTCGCAGCACTGGCTCGATGCTGCTAAGGTATGTTGGTGTTTAGTGTAAACCTGGTGAGCTCGCGGAGTGTTCAAGCCATTACTGTTTGCCGAGCAGCGTTCGAGAGGGGAAATTGATGAGTGTGAGGGTAGATTTAAAAAGAAAAGACAATGAGTTTGTTTATCTAAAATGGTCACGAGCTGAAGTGTTATCCTGCACAGATTCCGACATTTTGGTTTGCTCAAAGTAGACGGTTCATGATCTTGCCAGGCCTGAACTTGTATTGAGTGGTCTCCAGTCAATATAACGAAATAACTGTGTCCTAAGATCGTCGCTCAACCTCTAGATGGATATCTGCTTCTGTCTTGGAATGTGTTCAGGATGGTAGCACTAAACAGCATTTGCCCAGGGAGGAAAATAACACACATGGGCGGTGGCATCACTCACCACGGAAAAACTGGCGAACTCTCTTCTCCCATGTCCTCTGTAGAGAAATATCAAGGCCTTGTTGCAGGATTGCAATGTTTGACCTTGTCTTGAATCTTTGCTTTTTCGGAGCAATAGAGCCGGAATTCCTAGAACTAGCAGTAAAGTCTCGAGCGTCTTGCTGGACTTGAGCAGCAATATACTCTCCGTTTCAGGTCATAGGTCATAGAGAAAATTTAAACGACAGACGCAATGCCACTACCAATCATCGATCCCTATCACCATAAAGCCTTCGAGTTTCGTCAGCGAGGGCAGAAGAATCGGCTTCTCCTGTTATGAGCATTAGCCCGCCATGCACTCGTACCCTGCTGAAACTTGGCCCGAATGCCGTGACTGGAGCAAACAGTTCGTAAAGAGCTTGTGTGAATTGCGTTTTATCCTGTACTATTTACCTCATCCAGTGGGTTACAGTATAAGTCTCCCCTGTGTGGTATTCCACGGGCTTGTAGCAGCTCATCTCCAATACCAGAGATGACTGGTTATGTCGAATTGGCTTGCTTCACCCCACGATACGAGGAAGAATGAATGGTGCAGAACAGATTCATCCGAGGTATAAAAGTATGCTTTGGTACATAGAGACCGCCGTAGCTTCAAAGTGAACCTCGGCTCATTGTCTCCGTCATTTTGTCACGCTTTTCCCCACATCCTCATTCAACTTTTCTTCCTTTCCTTTCCTTTACATCAATCCCATCACCAGTCTTTTGATTACTTCTACACTCGTCCATCATGGCTACCGAAAGACTCAACTCCATTCTCAGCCATCTCAGCCCTAGTAAGAGTGGACTGTCTGCAATGTACGCCGCTTTCCCCACTAAGTCCGGTTGCGTTTGCGGACCACTAACTGTCAACAGAACCCAGAAGAACGCCGACGATGTAGTCATTACACTCGCCATACGGACGCCCCTGACCAAAGGCTTCAAAGGCGGCATGAAAGATACTCCGCTCGAGTTCATCGTTTACCAGCTGCTCAAGAAGGTCATTGAGAAGTCGAACATCGACCCGCAGATGGTAGAGGACATTTGCCTCGGGAATGTCAGTAATGAACACGGACCATATCATTGCCTATACTGAACAAAACAAGGTATCGAACGCTAAAGCCGCCTACATCGCCCGTGCTGCCTCCCTTGCTGCCGGTTTCCCAACCACCAGCGCCGCATCCTCGGTCAACCGCTTCTGCTCCTCCGGTTTGAAGGCTGTCCAAGATATCGCCAATCAAATCAGCAATGGTAGTATCGAATGCGGTGTTGCCATTGGCGCCGAATCCATGTCGGAAGGTGGCGACCGGCTCGAAAAACCCTTCCACGATGCAATTCTCGAAAACCAAGATGCCAGGGATTGCATGCAGCCCATGGGCCAAACATCAGAAAACGTGGCCAAAGACTTCGAAATTTCAAGGGAAGCCCAAGACAGGTTCGCCGCCGAATCATATCAGCGTGCGGAAAGGGCACAGAAGGCTGGCTGGTTTGATGACGAAATCGTGCCGTTCCCCGTTACCGTCAAAGACCCCAAGACCGGCGAGGAGAAAAAAGTCACATTGACAAAAGACGAGGGACCACGTTACGGCACCACATTCGAATCGCTCAGCAAAGTCCGCCCGGCGTTCCCAGCCTACGGCGACAGGAGCACCGGCGGTAACTCCAGCCAAGTAACCGATGGAGGTAAGTATCGCTCATTGTCTTGAATGTTCCTCTAACCCCTTTCCCTTAGCCGCCGCCATCCTCCTCATGAAACGCTCCACGGCCCAAAAAATGAACCAGCCCATCCTCGGCAAATTCTGCGGCGCCACCGTCGCGGGCGTCGCCCCCCGAATAATGGGCATAGGCCCCTCCCTCGCCATCCCAAAGCTCCTCGGAAAATTCAACCTCAACCTCCAAAACGACATCGACATCATCGAACTCAACGAGGCTTTCGCGTCCATGGCCGTCTACTGCATCAACGTCCTCGGCATCGATCCGGCGAAGATGAACGTGAGGGGTGGGGCTATTGCGTTGGGTCATCCGCTGGGTGCTACGGGGGCGCGGCAGATTTGTACGGGGCTGAGTGAGTGCCGGAGACAGAAGAAGAGGATTTTGTTGACGAGTATGTGTATTGGGACGGGTCAGGGGATGGCGGGGTTGTTTGTGAATGAGCAGTTGTAGGTTTTTGGATCATGTTCTTGGTATAAACGTTTGGTATTTGTACATAAAAGCATTCTTCCACGCATTGGGTGGCAGGTTCCAATACAGGAGGAGCAGAGTCAATCATCAGTTTGCAATCTCACTACGACTGACCGCCCACGTCGAGTCGTTTCAAGCATTGGTTTGCAATCTCACATCAACTGACGTCGAGTCAAGTACACCGATCAGTCTTACGCATCTGTATATTCAAGATAAAATTTTGCTAATGCATACAATCATGTGCAACTTGTTATCGGTTTTCATCATCACGTTTAAAAATGTCCAAACCCTCAACACATTTACCGGACGTCAAGTTCTCACTACATCGCCCATTCTCATATATGCATGACAAGATTCCACTCAAGTACCTCCCTAAGCCGCACTCAATTCCCAATGGATTGCGGATTCGAGAATACATTGCCCGGATCAACGACATGCTTGATACCTAGCAACTTCGCATACGTCGTGGAACCATAGTACAAGTCATGTGCCTCCGCAGCCGTCAAGCTCGGGTCTACATAGTTGAGGTATGCGGGGAACTCCGTGCCGGGCATCGCACTTGTAATAGCCGTGTTCAACCCATTGACGAATGTTAGGCTGGCGGGCGGGTACGGGGAGCCCGTGTTACCAGTGAAACCGTAGTGCTGCAGCACCCACAGGGCGCTGCGATCACTGTATGCGGACGACGAGGGGGACGGGACATTGATTTGGCTGTCTGGGCCGCCGTACAGGTTGATGATGCTGAACCATGGGTTTGGTGCGTTGACGCCGTTTTGGATGATGTAGGTGAAGTAGCTGTTCAGTGCTGCGGTAGTGAGAGGCGCCGAAGACGGCACGACGAGCGACTTCGCGAAAAAATCGTCGTGCAGCGTGTAGCTTGTCCGGGAGGTGGGTTGCTGGAGGGGTTGTGGCGAGGCCAGCAGAGTCAGGGATTCAATCCAGCCTACAGATCTGACTGATGAAGACGAAGGGGTAGGAATGCCGCGCAGAAGTTCGGGTGCGATCTTGTTAGTGAAGGTGCTGAGGTCGCCGATGTAGGTTCCGCTAATGGAGAAGCCTGAGCCGTCTAGATAGATACCGAATCCTAGTTTGCGATCTACCACCGAGGCATTCTGGGCAAATGCTTGAATGTGCGTGAACACTGCTGTGGTAGTAGCGGCAGAGGTGAACATTCCCGGTATACTGTACTGCCAATTCACGACAGATGCGGGAGCAGGGAGCGTTTGAAGGTAAAATGTGGTTATGACGCCAAAGGAGTCAGCAGCGCCGCGAAGTGCGTAGTAGATGTCTGGGTAGGCCGCCGACGTTGCATGAATGAAGCTTCCGTTGGCGAGGACCACATCAAGACCGACTATCGTGTCTAAGGTCAAGCCCCACAACCTCGAGTCATATCCGAAACCTCCATGACTCGCATGACCACCAATGCCTACCCCTGGGCATGTTCCATGGGGCAGAGCCCGCTGGGATTGGTTGAAGATACCCAAAGCCATGTCACCGAGTCTAACGCCTCCACCAATCTGTGCTACACCTCCTGCTCCAACAGTTATTTGCTGGAATGATTCGAGGTCAATGACCATCGCTCCATTCTGCCCCCCACTGCTGAAGCTCGCATATGAATGACCTCCGCCTTTGGCTTGGACCTTGATATTGCTCTTTCCGGCGCACAATACGGCATCGATGATATGCTGCGTGGTGGTAGGTAAAACAATGACTGCTGGAGTGTAGACCAGTCGAAGGTTGTAAGGTTGAGCGAGGGCAGAGAAGCCAGCTGAGTTGGTGAAGCTGACGGGGACCTGCTTAGCGCCTAAGCAGTCTTGCAAGGTAGTTGAGGTAGGAGTGGCGGAGCTGGAGGTGAATGTGGATGTGGAGTTGGGTGGTGTACTGCCAGTGCAAGTACCAAAGCCTGGCTGGCATCCAGCCCCACAGTATGCTGCTGTTGTACCACTGTCCAAGGCTAAGCATCCGGGCCAGCAAGTATTACCGTCAGACGTACCAAAATCCGTACTGGCTGCAACACCCTCCTGTAGCACAAGTGTATTGACTGGTGCCCCCACATGACCCATCAGGTGAGACGGTCCTTTTAGTGAGTGCATTCAAGACATGGTTAGCTCTGTCTTGGGGTATAGGTTTAGCAAGCAGCGAAGTAGCTAGAGTGAGGGCTACTAGGCAGGAAGAAAGCATCTTGCAAGGCAAAGCAATGGTACTCCAGATGAGACAGTAAACAAAAGAGACAAGTAATGAGCCAGACCTGGAGAGACAGGAGCCATGATCTTATATATGGATACGGTCATGGGTAGATGATAGGACTAAGAAAGAGCAGCTGACAGTAAAAGAAATCATTAGAAATCAGCAAGGAATACGCCAAGATGAGTTGGTCATGCCGGAATACGAGGTTGTGTGCTTGAATTAGGAAAAGTGAACGCGGTGATAATTTGCAGGATGCAGAATGCAGAATGATTACGGAGGTTAGCGTCAATAAAACTCTAGGAGTAACCCTAACCCTATCTTCGAACAAGAACTTTACTTCGTACAACTAATCCCTGGGAGCCATCAGAGCGGATAGATCGAACGTCTAAAGCCTAATAATGGCATTGACCCCCAAAGCAGAGACAGTTAAGGTTCAATTTTCAAAGATCCGGACGACCTTGCATGTCCAGCACTTTTGACGCCAACATCCGTATTTTGTGACCTTTCTAAAAGCTTATGTCTTGGCATCCCCGCATCCTGATCGAGATCGGGGCCATCTTCTACGGCCGCATAGAGGAAACATTCTTACGGTTACCTCACCTAGTCATTGGGGGCTTTCATACTAGGGAATAATCATATATTGTTGTTAGTATTTGTGGAATAGCATACATATCCAAGGACGGCAGACGCGCTTGAGCCAGTTGTACAGCTATTGGCGAGGAGCCCAGCCGCCTTTTCCTGAGGTAATCTGCTAGAGAGAATGGAGAAGTCATTGGATATTTCTATCTAGGTGACGGTTTTGATTGCAGGTCTCCGGCTTTTGCAGCACATCTCCTTTGAAACAATCGAGAAAGCGGCGCCGAGTCGCAAGAGCCTCTTCCTGCAGCCACTCCCCCTCCTTCTCCAACCGCAGCTTGGAAATCTCATTCTGAAGAACTGCAAACTTGTGTTCGTGTCCTTCCACCTTATGCCGGAGGTCTGTCAGTTCCTCCAGCACACTAAAACCCTGAGGGTTGCTGAAGACGAGTTTATTTCTGATCGAATCAACAGTCATATCGTCGCAGGCGTTACGGAGTTTGATCTTTGCAGACTCCTCAAGGTCATCATCGTCCAAGGAACGCAACTTTTCGACAACAATTGCATCGGTTTCCAATGTCCAGCACAGTCAGTGCATTTCTTTGTTTGAAACGTGCGTAGGACTGCTACCTCTGAGGATTTGGGTAGGGTCTTTGACCGGGAAGATGCTTCCATGGTGCAATACTTATGAAAAGCGTTGATACACTTGATGGTTGCCTTCCATCTTGTAGGGTGGATGACAGTAAGTATGAGTGACAAACAAGATGAATGAATGGTTAGAAGGTACGGAAGTAGCCACCCGCATGAAGTTCCCCCGCTAAGCTTAGTGCTAAAATAATTTAGGTACGCCAAAGAACTAACCAAAAATAGGGGCTGTGGGCCCGCAAAAGCTATAGATGTATTTTTCTATTGACTTATACAACTTGATAAAGGCTTGATCTCAAATTTTGCAGTATACATGTTCTGCTTATGAGTTATGACTACCACTCATTGAGCGGAAGTTTAAGTAGAAAACTCTTTGTTCGTGGTAAAGTAGGATCTAACTAATCATTCGAAGCATTACGGAGGTCTGCGTCAAAAGTCCTGGACGCCAAGACTTCTGTGCCAAGCTAA
The DNA here is from genome assembly GCA_033085395.1 of Xanthoparmelia taractica. NCBI lineage: Eukaryota > Fungi > Ascomycota > Lecanoromycetes > Lecanorales > Parmeliaceae > Xanthoparmelia > Xanthoparmelia taractica. The sequence goes on along the minus strand of JANQBS010000110.1, from coordinate 108,989 downwards.
TATCTTGGGGTCCTCTTCCGAGGATAGGGTTAGGGCTAGCACTAGCGCTGTTCAGGACTTTTGACGCAGACCTCAGTAGCATTTACCATATGATACAACTTCTATCAAGCTGGTGCTTAGAGCCGGGCGCTTTGGTGTGCTATGATGCCTGTCTTTTCTTCCGCAGTTCATGCGCTGCCCGATGTCACCATATGTCTTTTTCCCACATTGCTGTCCACAGTCCATTATTCTATTCCTTCTGATCGGGCAGATCCGACATCCTCTCGGACAAGGCTATTCTCGCTGATTTGATAGTCAATATGAATGGGCTAGAGAGCTGACATGATGCTAGTATTAATGAGCTCATACTGGTGTTCTGGGCTTAGCCGTGGGATTCAATGACATCCATAGTGTGAGAAACCACAAGTCACTGCTCAGCACATGCACTGGTGACTCTGGAAAACCAGAGTTTCAGGTCAGTTTCAGTCCATATAGTATTCCTCTTACCCAGCATCGTAGTATGAAGTTCGATGAGTAAAGTGTACCACGATTTCGATACCTGATCTTGTCTCGATACCTGGGCGCTGCAGGACGTACCTTAGGCATTGCTTCACGCTTCACATGCTTTACAAACCCATGTTGTACATCTCAGCCAGGCATATGCCAAACTTCCTATACCAGAGAAATTGTCACCACTGGCTAAGCCGAGTTCTTTGCAGAGCTTCCAGATCTCGATTTGTAGCTTTGCGGAGAGAAAGATTGTATGGCTTCCGCAGTGATCTTCCCAATATCATATGAAGCGCTCAACAGACCGAATGCCTCACTGATTCGGAGCACTCCTGTAGACTGCACAAGACTCTTGGCGACGATGCCAAGCGATTGCGATTTGGCGGACAGCAAATGTAACCAGTGCCTTTAATAGCCATGTGATCTGTGGAGTATACCAAGAAGAGAGGACCGCGGTACTTGTAAGGTACCCCAAGGTACCCTGGCTAGTTTGCCGCCCAAGTACGCCGCATCCTTGCGGGCGGCTGGAGAATGCCTGCGTGGATCATTTGCGGCAGTATATTTAGCAATGACGTCCAATGGACCGCTTGACATTTGTAGCAAAAACCTGAGAACGAGATCGCATGAAACAGTGATGCTATTCTCCTATACTAGACCAAAATCTCATGTAACAGAAACCCAGGAGCCGCTCTTTGACCCGTTGTGGGGGTTGCAGCGATGGACGTGCGTGAAAAGATCGAAAGACTGCATCTGCAAGATGAATTTCGAGCGTCTTCTCCTGCAGCTACTGCTGTCTTCCTTGGTTGCTTGACCGATTTGGGCTCCTGATTTGTTTCATTGTCAAGATCCTCTTTTCTTGATTGGGGAGAAGGGCAGCGTTTACGTTTGGTCTATTTTGGTTGCACGCTCTGGCGGATAGCTGCAGGCCGACCTGCAGCGGGTGAAGATCTCTCTCGGTCACCTTCGCGGTTACGAAGTACAGCATTCCGTCAGTGCTTTCCTTGAAATCTTTTTCACTTGACTCTTCCAATAACTTGTCTTCTTCACATTCTCACTTTCGTTAAGGCTCGTCTCTCTTGAGCGTGTCTAGTTCATAGGAGAACTTCTTCTTTGGCTGTCTCATTACACTCACCTTCATCCCACTAGCTACCCCGCCAAGACAAGTACCATTCCAAACTCATGGACACTACGGTGCAACATTGACTTCTGAGGGGTGTTGAGGTAAGCGGTGACATGTACACCTATAGGCTCTACACATGTCCGCCCTTACACCAACACTCATGTCTCAACACCTGCCCTTGCTTGTCAACGTTCTTAGATCAGTATGAGTGGGCTGACTTTCTCGTGTTACCTGCAGCCACCTCACCCTTCCGCATACCACGCGTCGTAGTCGGCGTGCTGCCCTAAGAACTTCTTTTATTCTGACAGTCGCTACCAACTTCACCGATTATGGATATCTACGCACGACAAGGACCCACCATGGCCAGCGACCCTACAACCTCGGCCAAATGGAGGGTATCAGATGTAGGACTGCGGCAAGATATCAATGCAATACGATGGCTAACAATGGCTACTAGATTGTTTTCGTCTCCATCATGGGCTTCGTCCTGAGTGCAGCCGCCCTGGAATGGTTCCTCTGGCTCGCAGCCTTCCTCTACTGCCTGATCAAAGTATTCAAGAAAGCTGAGCATTGGACCATCCGGCTTCTGGCCGTTATCATGATCATTAGCTTCACGGCTCTGAGGTCAGTCATGCAGATCCGGAGCGCAAGAAAGGTTCTAAATTCATTGCAGATCCATCTTTATGCCAGTCATGATCGTCACGCTGCCGTTGCCTCCACAAGTCACCGAAACATTCCCTCCTAAACTCGTCAGTTTCCTGCAATGGTTCGCCTTCTACTCCTTCTCGGGCCTTCTGATCATCCCGTGGCTTTTCTGTATCTATCAGCTTGTGGTGAATAGCCTTGGCCGCACAAAGAGGATCAAGACCGCACTGGACGAGGATTCGGCACCGAAGACGGTCATCGTCATGCCATGCTACAAAGAAGAGCCTGATGTCCTCCTGACGGCCATAGATTCAGTAGTGGATTGCGATTACCCGCCATCGTGCCTCCACGTCTTCCTATCTTTCGACGGCGACCAAGAAGACGAATTATATCTGAAAACGATTGAGAAGCTTGGTGTGCCCCTGACGTTGGAAAGTTATCCCAAGAGTATAGATATCACGTACCGAATGGCGCGAGTCACAGTCTCCAGATTTCCACATGGTGGAAAGCGGCAGTGTCAAAAGTCGACCTTTAAGCTCATCGACAAGATCTACACCGAATATCTCAAGCGCAACGACAACCTCTTCATTCTCTTCATCGATTCGGACTGCATCCTCGACAAGGTTTGCATTCAGAACTTCATGTACGAGATGGAGCTCAAGCCTGGGAGCAAGCAGAACATGTTGGCTATGACTGGTATCATCACCTCCACGACCGTGAAAAACACTCTGATTACGCTCTTGCAAGATATGGAATACATACATGGGCAGCTCTTCGAGCGCTCCGTCGAATCCGGCTGCGGCTCCGTTACTTGTCTGCCTGGTGCACTTACCATGCTTCGATTCTCGGCCTTCCGAAAGATGGCCAAGTACTACTTCGCTGACAAGGCGGAGCAGTGCGACGATCTATTCGATTATGGCAAATGTCATTTGGGCGAAGACCGGTGGTTGACGCATCTGTTCATGATTGGTGCGAAGGAGAGATACCAGATTCAGCTTTGTACGGGAGCCTTCTGCAAGACTGAAGCTGTTCAGACATACAAGAGTCTTCTGAAACAACGGCGACGATGGTTTCTGGGTTTCATCACCAACGAGGTTTGCATGTTGACCGACATCCGGCTATGGAGACGATATCCGCTTCTGTGCATTGTCCGCTTCATGAACTGCACTATCAGGACGACGGCCTTGCTGTTTTTTATCATGGTTCTTTCCGTTATCACCACATCAAACAAGGTCTCGAATCTCCCGATCGGCTTCTTAGCTGTATCACTCGGCTTGAACTGGCTCCTGATGATTTATTTCGGCCTCAAGCTTCGACGCTACAAAATTTGGCTGTACCCTGTTATGTTCGTTGTGAATCCTTTTTTCAATTGGGTGTACATGGTGTATGGGATTTTCACTGCTGGCCAACGGACTTGGGGTGGACCGAGAGCCGATGCTGGGGCGGCCGACGCGCATACAACGCCTCAACAAGCCATTGAGCATGCCAAAGCGACCGGCGATGATCTCAATGTCGTGCCCGAGACTTTCAAGCCTGCTGTTGAAGCTCAACATCCCGGGAAGACCGTACCAACCGTCCCACTACAGCCTACAGGCCATGTCGAAGGCCGATTCGCTCCTGCAGAGCATCTTCCTGGTGGCTGGTACTTGCAGAACAACGACTCTGGACTCACCTTGCCGAACATGCTCCCGAGAGATCCAAACGTACCTCGTATCCCATTACATCCTCGAGACTCATTCGACTCCTTGGTAACAAGCGCATCACCTACCAACTCGGTCTATATGCCCCGTCGGGTAGAGAGCATCATGGGTGACGAAGACCGAAGGAAATATTTCTTCGCTCAGCAGGCACAGCCGACACCCACTGGCGCTTATATGAGCATGGAGGCACAGGATCATGGTCACGTTTATGAAATGGGAGATGATCTCGACAACAAGCGTGCCTGGACCGAGTCGGCTGAATCCGTCGACTCTGAAGAGTATCAGAACCAAGATATCCCGCGCTACTCGCGGGATATGTATGGCCGACATTCGCCTGTTTTCGCGCCTAAACAACCCGCCGGCGTTCCTCGTGATTTTGAAGGACCTGGCCATGGCGACCTAGGAGTGCCAGACTTCTCGCTGAACCATGGGCAGCGCTTGAATACCAACAATGGAAGACTTTCTCCAAATCCTCCCGAGCGGCTTCCGGCTACTGCTGGACGACCTATTAGGAAGGACCGTAGTCCGCTGGGTCGAGCGCCAATGGTCCGAATGCCTACACGTGAGGATGTCAATGACATAGAGATGGAACAGCAAGCGAGACCCCAGGAACCTTTACTAAGGCAGCCAAGCAGACAGCAGGCCCCTCCGATGGGTCGCTCGGCGCGAATGCACGAGCCTCCACCCGCAAGCTATCGGCCACCGAGGCAAGAGGATCCGCTGATGGGAGAGAGACCCGGTCGGCCGTCAAGCAGTAGGAGCGAGAGGTCGGAGACCGAGAGTACGAAGAGCAAGCGGAACAGGCTACAGAAGCCGCGGCCAACAAGGTAATTAAGGAAAAGCACGCATTGCATAAGGCGTCTAGGAGCATAGCGAGGTAACTTTAGCATCATGGATACGAGAACGAACAGCAGCACATAGGTGGTGGATAGCGCTTTTCAACTAGCGACAGGCAGCATCTCATGGTAATTGATGATGCTGGATACTCATATGGAGTATGCTGAAGAACTTGTAACATTTTCAAGGAGGGTCGAAGCTTTTCGCGTTTTCGCTACCTTACATTCTTACGTGAAGCCTTTTATATTGTAATGAGAATGTAACAAATAATCATGAGTATTCCAATGCCATACAGTTCACCATGCCATTGTTTTGATCGGAGCAACATCCGATGGGGTGTAGAGGAGAAGAAACCGGTTTATTATCCGGTTCGTTGAAATGGTAAGGTACTTCTAGTTGGTCTTTTGCTCTTTGGGCGCTTTTTGCCGATCAGCAGCAGCCAAAAAAGTCTTGGCGGTAATATGTCAGTGTTCGTGTTATTTTTCATCACCTCAACCAGAACTTTCTCGTAATTTCTCTTCAGCCTCACTCCGAAAACCAACATCAAACCCCCCCCCACAATATCAACTCATCACACTCATGATACCTCATCTCTAGACCTCTACTCCCCATTCGAGACCTCTCAAATTTACTCCACCTAATTCTAATCCTCGCCTTTTTAGACCACCCAGTTTTTCCTAGTCATCATGTCCGTCGTTGGTGTTGACTTCGGTACCCTCAATACCGTCATTGCCGTTGCGCGGAATCGTGGTGTCGATGTTATCACCAATGAGGTATGTTTCACAAGTGCGATGTTGTCGTGAGGAAGAGGACATGCTGACGCCGGAATCTGTGCAGGTCTCCAACCGGGCTACACCGTATGTCTTCGATGAGCTCCACAACTACTCCCTCAACTACTCCCTCAACTAATAATGATACACAGATCACTCGTTGGCTTCGGACCTAAGACTAGATACCTCGGCGAACCTGCAAAGACTCAAGAAATCTCCAACCTAAAGAACACCGTCAGCTCCCTCAAGAGACTAGCTGGCCGCCAGCTCCAAGATCCCGATGTCCAACTCGAACGCGAATTTGTCTCCGCCCAACTCGTTCAGATCGGAAATGAGGTCGGCGCCGAGGTCACATATATGGGCGAAAAGCAGCAATTCACAGCAACCCAACTGGTGTCTATGTTTCTGAGCAAGGTCAAGGCTACGGCATCCGCGGAGCTGAAGCTGCCCGTCTCCGATATCGTAATCAGCGTTCCAGCATGGTTTACCGATGTACAGCGGAGAGCTATCATGGACGCATCAGAGATTGCCGGGCTGAAGCTATTGCGGTTGATCAACGACACCACCGCGACGGCGCTCGGCTATGGTATTCCTAGGACCGACCTCCCCACTGCAGAAGAAAAGCCAAAGCGTGTTGCTTTCGTCGATATCGGACACAGTGACTACACATGCTCGATCGTCGAGTTTAAAAAGGGCGAGCTGGCCGTCAAGGCTACGGCTTACGATAGGCATTTCGGTGGCCGAGACTTTGACAAGGCTTTGGTACAGCACTTCGCTAGAGAATGGAAGGAGAGGTACAAGATCGACATCAACACAAACCCGAAAGCCCTCGTTCGGGTGACCGCCGCCGCGGAAAAGATGAAGAAGATCCTCTCCGCCAACGCACAAGCTCCGATCAGCATTGAATCCCTGATGAATGACGTCGATGTTAACGGGATGATGAAACGAGAAGAGCTGGAAGACCTCCTTCAACCGTTACTGGATCGCGCAACAGTGCCTCTGGAGCAAGCGCTCGCTGAAGCTAAGATGAAGATAGAAGACATTGACGCGATAGAGATGGTTGGCGGATGCACTCGCGTGCCATCTCTGAAGGAACGGATAAGCAAATTCTTTGGCAAAGCACTCTCGTTCACTCTTAACCAAGACGAAGCTGTTGCCCGTGGCTGCGCTTTCAGCTGTGCTATCCTGTCCCCTGTTTTCCGCGTTCGCGACTTCTCGGTCCATGATATCGTGAACTACCCCATCGAATTCAACTGGGAGCAATCGCCTGATATACCCGACGAAGATACAAGCTTGACGGTCTTCAACAAAGGTAACGTTATGCCATCGACAAAGATCCTCACATTCTACCGCAAACAGCCGTTCGATCTGGAAGCCAGATATGCCAAGCCCGAGATGCTGCCTGGCAAGATGAACCCTTGGATCGGAAAATTTTCCGTCAAGGGAGTAAAAGCAAGCGGTGATGATGATTTTATGATTTGCAAGCTCAAGGCCCGTCTCAACCTCCACGGTGTTCTCAACGTCGAATCCGGGTACTACGTAGAAGATGTCGAGATAGAAGAGCCAATACCTGAAGAGAAGGACGCGGAGAAAAAGGAGGACAAGAAAGACGGTGATGTAAGTTTCCACTTTTCCTTCATCTCTAATGCCTTGCCTTGCCGATGACCAATCGTTGAAGGACGACCTGGGTCCACGTTCGAAATTGAAGAATTTTGCCAAGAACGTCTTCGGCGGCTCGAAGCGACCACCATCTCGCGATGCACCGCTGACAGAATCTACCAATCAGGCAATGGATACCGACGCTCCCAACGGCACCGCGGAACCCAAGCCAAAGACGCGGAAGATCAAGAAACAGGTCCGCAAGGGCGAATTACCTCTGTCGTCGGGCACATCATCGCTCGATCAACAAACCAAAGATGCTCTGGCGGAGAAGGAGGGGGCCATGTTTATGGAAGACAAGCTTGTTGCCGATACGGAAGACAAGAAGAACGAGCTGGAGTCTTACATCTACGAGCTTCGATCGAAGATTGACGCTCAATACTCGGAGTTTGCAAGCGAAGAGGAGAAGACAAAATTAAAAGAGAAGCTTGAGCAGAGCGAGGTTCGTCTTCCCCGTACCCCCTCGCGTCACTTGCTAGCCCCAAACCAAACTAATACTTGCACAAACAGGACTGGCTCTACGACGAAGGCGAAGACGCCACCCGCGGCGTCTACGTTGCCAAAATGGACGAAATCCGCTTCGTCGCCGGTCCCATCGTCGGCCGCTACCAAGACAAAATCGAAGAGGAACGGCAAGCCGTGCTGAAGATCGAAGAAGAGAAGGCGGCGAAGAAGCGGGCGGAGATTGAAGCGCGGAAAAAGGCGGAGGAGGAGGCGAAGAAGGCAAAAGAGGGTGCGAAGAAGGAGAAGGAGAAGGATGGCGAGGGCGACCAGGAGATGAAGGATGCGGGGGACGCGCAGGAGGGTGTCAGGCCGGATGGGGTCGAGGAGCCGGATACCGAGATGAAGGGGTGAGAGAGAGAGAGTAGGACAAGAAGGTAGAAGTTGCAGCGTGGATGGAAGAAGTGATTGGAACATCGACTGACTGATTGATCGACTGACAGACGGATCAATGGGTACCTTATGCATAGAGAGTTCCTTCGTACTTTTTTTCTTGCCGTGACAGGCGCAGGCAGAGAGAGGGATAGACGATTTTTTGGTTCTTCTACAGTAGCTAGCTCTTACCTTTATGATGATAGATGGCAATTGAAAAAAAAAAAAAGAAACATCAAAAGCGTCTCTCTCAATCTCCTAACAGAAAAAAGTCGTGTGGAGCGTTTATATGCATTTCCTAATCATTGAAAGGTGTCCTTTTATCACGAAATTAACTGACAGTAATCCACAAAACAAAACGCCCAAAACTTTCCATCCGGCTGCAACCTTTGAAAGAGAAGGAAAAAGGTAGGCCATTATATACTCAATAATCAGAATCACATATACTGCAAAGGAAACGACGCTACTTATATACAAACATGCCCAAACCAAAAACCCCCAAATCATATCATATCAAGTGCAACCAACACACGCGATACAAAACAAAAAAGAATCCCCTACCAAAAAACGCAGTCCTTTTTTCCTTTTTATATATATCCCGTACCAAGATCCCGTCTCAGAAAAACAAAATCTGCTCATCCTCCCACCCCTGCTCCTTCAACGCCATTTTCACGCTCTTCTCCAGCGCACCAGGCCCACAAACCAACACCATAGTCTCCCTATCCACCCGGCAATGTTTCCTCACCAACTCCGCATCGACGCGTCCCTTCAAGCCCGTCCACGTAGACGGCGCCTTCGAAAGCGTATGTATAATCTCGCCGCGGTGTTCGTTGCCCAGTAACAAAGCGTCCAGATCGTCTTTACAGAGTATATCTTCGACGAGGCGGTTACCGTTCAGGACGGTGCAAGTCGTCGGATCGTCTTTATCACGCATGACGGCGCGGAAGACCTGGAAGATGGGCGTGATGCCGCTGCCGCCGCAGATCATGGCGAATTTGTTGACTTTTCGCTCGACGCCGTTGATGGCGCAGCGGCCGCGGCCGAGGTATTCGAATTTGCCAATGGGGCCTTTGAAGTCGACGGCGTGGCCGAGGGGGAGGGCGTTCATGGCTTTGCTCATTTTGCCGCCTGGGGTGGACTCGGAGGAAAGGTAGAGCTTGATGAGGACGTCGAGGTAGCCTTTGCGGGTGATTTCGGAAATGGGCGTGTAGGAGCGGATGATGGCTTCGCGGTCGACGGGGTCCCGGAGGCGGATCATGAGATGTTGACCTACGGGTAGGCCGAGGGTTTGCTCGGGGTGCTCAAGGGTGAAGGTGAAGATGCTCGTGTCGGCTGAGATGGCGCGCTTGGAGTGGAGGACGGCTTTTGTCCAGGCGCGGGAGTTGAGGAAAGTGGGGCGTGGTTCGTTGGATGTCGTTTCGGAGGCTGGTTCTGAGAGGGCGAGTTTGGCCGAGTCGGAGAGGGTGCCGAGGTGGTAAGATGGCATCATGCCTTTTGCTGTCTCGGAATGGATGGCCATGAACTCGTCGGAGGTGTCGAGGCCCGCGGCGCCAATGATGGATTGGGCGCCGCCGGGGTGGTCTTTCAAAAAGGCGAGGCCGGTATAGACCTCGCCATTAATGACGAACCATGGGTCGTGTTCGTTATCATGTTTTCGTAATTCGTCAATCGTGATTTCATTCTTCAGGCCTGCTTTTGTCATGGGTATTTCTTTTGCTCGGTGGTGGACCACGGCTTGTTCTTCTTCGCCAGCGAGCTTTTCGCCCCAGTGCCCGTTCGTTAAATCGCCACCTGCTTTCTTCACTCTTTCCATCCAGCCGCCTGGCATTAGTGCGGGTTGAGTCGGATGCTCAAACCTCAAATAGTCGCCTTCTTGGCTTATGGTAACACGGAACCACGGATTGTTCATCATACCGAGCACGCTCCAGTACATCTCCTTTGGCTGGATATTCATGCTCTCGTCCATAGCTCGAACAACGATGTCCTTGGCAGCTGCGAGCTCCAACGTTGGTATGTCTAACGACCAATGACACCAGCAGAAACAGCTTTCTCGCCAAGACATATCGAGACGTCCACCAAACATCTCTCGCTCAGCTTCACGATATCGATCCTCAGGGTAATCGATGTCGGCTAGCCGCCACGTACGACCTTTGTCAATGGACATCTCAACTCGGGTCACTCTCCTTCCGCCACCACCATAAGCATACCCTTTGACCTCGTATTTCTCGGGGCCATCTTTGAGACATATTTGCTCCTCATGCGCGGGATAGGCTATTGCTGAATTGGTGCTCAGATCATAAATGGCGTACCTATCATCAAGCCACCATTTGGGATTGCTGACAGACTCCTCGGGACTGACCATGGTAGGCAAGACTCGATTGTCGTAGATATGATACCAATTGTCACTTGGAGCAGCTGTGACCATCAGCTTTTTCAGCCACTTTACACTTCTTCCTCCAATTTGCCCTGGTATGACCGCTCGCAATGGCTTGCCATGATCAGGTCGAAGCATCTCGCCATTCATCTTGTGGGCAATCATCATGCCACGGTTGGGGTCCATGACCCAATTTAACTTGACTGATGTGCCGTAGAATCCATTGGGCTAGGCGCAGTTTGTTGTTAGCCTTGTCCCTATGGAAGAGAATTGGATTCCCATACCAATTTGTCTGCGCCTTCCATGCACACATACCGAGCACCTTTCCTTGGGCGTGCTTTCTTTATGAGTTCTGACATTGCGACCCCAGTAAAAAGCGCCGTGGAGACGCCGGCGGCTCCCCACGAGAAACCTTTGCTTTTTCTGACCTGATTTTGTTCTTTCCTTCTATTTCCAGCGCAAGCGAGTGTGATGGGACAGGTAATTTGGTCGTATTGGGCAATTAGTTGGCGAAGTGTGAGAGTGAAGGGTCGTTCGACAAGTCTAGAGGAGACATGTCAGCGAATGGAGAAGAGTCTGTGAACACTGTGTACCGCTTACCCTTCCACGGAGAACTCCCAGTCCGGTATCTCTTGGTCTTTAACCTCTGGAACAGCACCATGATTCCTGACATAGAAGAGTTCAGGGCTGGTTAAGAAGCCCTCGTTGAAGAGGGCGGACAAGGGTGCCTCGACATTGAATGGGTGGGTGCCGGTCAATCGTATTAACCTATGGTCTCGGGGTACGTGAGCATCGGGCGTCTTTCTGTCGATGTCTAGGACTTTGGTGGGTGGGTTGGTAGGTGGTGGCAGCGGGATCTCAACTTCTTCGCTTGACTCGGAGCCATTTTCTTCCGTGTGAGGGGGTGAAGGAGGCAATTGGTCATATTGAGGTAGGTTTTCATGCTTGTCTAATAAACTGGCGGAAGATCGGTCTTGAGTAGCAGGGTCCTCCATGGTAAAGTGTGCACAGCAATTGGAGGGATACACAAGTTCTCGTCAATCACCAGATACAGTAGAATCCCGACAAAGAGAAGTGTTATTGTCAAAATGGATTGCCAAAATGTCTGGCATGAGTGCCAAGACACAATGTAGAAGAAGACGCATGCAAGTTTGAAAGGAGATGGCGATCCTGTCATCGTAAGTTCAAAATGCAGAATAATCAGACTGACCATCCAATCAGCTATCGCATAATGCTAGAGCCATCATGCGCGGAGGAACAAAGAGACCGCGGAATTGACATGTACAACGAGTGCCGCGAGTACAGCGATGCCTCCCCTCCCCCCTTTCTTCCCTTGTTCGCTTCTTGCCTCCAGAGGCGCAGTAGTCAAAAGAAAAGTCATAGAAAAATGCTTATCGGCTAGTGTGTAGATAAGAGAAGGCCGGCCTGGTAACCCATGGCGGAATCCGAGGGAGTGTAAGGTCAATCACATTAGGACTATGCTGACTTGGTGACTGGGGCCAAGACTAACAGCATTTGCAAATGCCCTGGGACAAGTTCTTTCTCCGCGATCTCCTGTATCCGCCATCTTGGGTGACAGATCTGGGCCAGGGGCTGATGCAGTGAAATAGTTCCCTGTAAGTCTGACTGCCCTACTGGTACCACGGCAAAAGACGCCGGTTGACCGCTTCGGGAAGTGGGATTGTGAAGGACTTCCGTATCTGCACCTTGTGTACTGAGGTAGTGTATGTCCTGATGGGCGGACATGGTGCAAAGCAGCAAGCGTGTTTGGATTGGTAAGGGAGACGACTTCTGAAAGGCCTGGAGTTGTAGGAAAGTCGGACGAGATACTTGGCACGGAGGTTAGCTTAGTTTGACGCTAGACAGGATGGGTAAGTCTTAAGCGGGAAGGTATGCGCTAAGGCTCAATCGAGAAGAACAGGAGGTTCTTGGCGCCAACCAGGCGACACAAGCTTATCTCGCGTATCTGGCGATATCAATCCTTCTATTTTACTTCCACCTTATCCTCGGATTCTTGTTTCGTTCATCTCGTGATATTCCACACTGACATTCATTGTACTCCAAGTATCTCTTAATCATAAAGATAGTAACAATCCTCCGAGGAGAAGTCAGAATCCTTTAAATGTCCTTTTGCCTTTCCCATCACATCCCCTTTTTTCTTTTCCTTGGTCTGTTCATGTTCTCGAACTCACACGAGACGCGAGATGCTCAGTATGCAGTCCGATAAGCTGATCTTGTCTGCCTTTCCCCGCGGACACAAAAACATTCCTAGGGGCATGGGGAGGAAACCTGCCCATACTCTATGGCCTCTTTCTCACTGCTCTCTTTCGTCTCCTGTCTTACTGGATGAGATTTCATTCGAGCTCCCCTCTCTCCAATATTCTCTCCCTTGCCAGTCTCATTGAGGTCTCAACGTGACTGCTTGATGCTGCTCCCTTGACTGCTAACAGCAAGCATCTTGCTCTTTCTCTCACCTGTCTCTCACTTGTTCAACATGTCTTGGGCAGACTCCTCACCCGGCATGCAGGCCGGGAGAGTGCCGGTCAATGGCCACGACCCGGAAGAAGAAAGCCCCCAATATCCAAGACCTCCAGACAAGAGAAAGAAGGTCGTCGTCGTTGGATTGGGAATGGTGGGCATTGCATTCATGTCTGTCGTCCAAACTTGCAGATCACGAAGCTGCCAATGCTGAAAGCAAGGGCTAACGGATACTGTTGACAGTGAGAAGCTACTAAAGATGGATGCGAAGAGGAGAGAATACGATGTCGTCGTCATAGGAGAGGAACCACATTTGGCCTACAACCGTGTTGGCTTGACAAGCTTCTTCCAGCACCGAAAGGCCGAGAACCTATATCTCAACCCTCGGGAATGGGTATATTGCAAACTCAAGCTCCACATACCAGGTCCTAGCTAACGCTTGTGTCTCTAGTATTCTGGTTTGCCAGAAGGTTCCCTCAATTACCATCTCAATACCCAGGTGACCGAAATCCATCCCTCGGACAAGCTTGTCTCAACATCAACCGGCGAAACCGTCCCATATGATATCCTCGTCCTTGCTACCGGCTCCGACGCTCTTCTGCCCCGACACACGCCTGGCCATGACGCAAAGGGAGTCTTCGTCTATCGCACAATCGATGACTTGGAGAAGCTCATCAGCTATTCGCAAACATGCAAGGGCGCTACCGGTGCCGTGGTAGGTGGCGGTCTGCTCGGCCTGGAAGCAGCAAAAGCCATGATGGATCTCGAAAGCTTCGGCAAAGTCAAGCTCATCGAGCGCAATCGATGGGTTCTTAGTCGGCAATTGGATAATGATGCTGGCAGTATGGTCGTTGAGCTTGTGCGAAAACTAGGTTTAGACGTGCTTCTTGGGAAGCGAGTAGGCAAGATTGAAGTTGACGAGGACAACGCCGTCAAAGGGGTGCTGTTCGAAGATGGGGAACGTATGGATTGCAAATGTCTTATGTTCGGTATTGGTATCAAGGCTCGAGACGAGCTCGCCAGAAGAGCAGGTATCAAATGTGCTGACCGAGGTGGAGGGATAGTCGTTGATCCCAGCCTAATGACGAGTCAGGAGGGGATTTATGCGGTTGGAGAGTGCGCCAGCTGGGAAAGTCAGACTTTTGGCTTGATCGCTCCTGGCATCGAGATGGCTGAAGTTCTCGCTTTCAACATGACTCAAGCAAAGGTCCATGCGACAAGGCAGTTTAAAAGACCGGATTTGAGCACCAAGCTCAAATTGCTAGGTGTGGAAGTGGCCAGTTTTGGAGATTTCTTTGCCGACAGAGACGGACCCAAAGATCTGCCTGTGAAGAGACACGGAGCGCAAAAAGAGAAGAGCGGGGTCCAAGAGCAAGTAGAGCAAGTGAAGAACATTACCGATGGGCCGCCTCCACCACCAGTGAAAGCTTTGACTTACAAGGACCCCTTTCAGGCGGTCTACAAGAAGTATCTTTTCACCTTAGATGGCAAACATCTCTTGGGAGGCATGATGATCGGCGACACCAAAGATTATGTCAAGTTGGTGCCAATGGTCAAGAACCAGACAATGTTGGAGGTTCCTCCCAGCCAACTCATCTTAGGAGCCGCCAAGGAAGGAGAGGACGATGCGGACGATCTGACCGATGACACGCAGATCTGCTCATGCCATAATGTCACGAAAGGTGATGTCACGAAGGTTGTCAAAGATGGAACATGCAAAAGCATCGGAGATGTAAAGTCGTGCACAAAGGCTGGCACAGGCTGTGGTGGCTGTATGCCTCTTGTGCAGACGATCTTCAATACGCAGATGAAGGCTCAAGGAGCGGAAGTCTTGAACCATCTTTGTCCGCACTTCAAACACTCACGGGCCGATCTCTTTCACATAATCAGTGTCAAGAAACTGAAACAATTCGCGGAGGTCATGAAGGAGTGTGGCACCGATCCAGAGTCTCTGGGATGCGAAGCATGCAAACCGACCATCGGCTCCATCCTCGCCTCGCTCTACAATCAGCACGTTATGGACAAACCCTTGCATGGCCTGCAGGACACCAACGACCGTTTCCTCGGCAACATTCAGCGAAACGGCACCTATTCCGTTATCCCTCGTGTGTCAGCCGGAGAGATCACACCAGAGAAGCTCATAATCATCGGTACTGTTGCCAAAAAGTACGGACTCTACTGCAAAATCACTGGCGGCCAACGCATCGACATGTTCGGTGCCAAGAAAGAAGACTTGATCGATATCTGGACCGAACTTGTCAATGGGGGTATGGAATCCGGTCACGCTTACGCCAAGTCTCTACGAACTGTCAAGTCATGTGTGGGGACTACGTGGTGCCGCTTTGGCATTGGCGACAGTGTAGGCATGGCTGTCCGTCTTGAGGAACGCTACAAGTCGATCCGCTCGCCACACAAGATGAAAGGCGGCGTCTCTGGCTGTGTGCGCGAGTGTGCCGAAGCCCAAAACAAAGACTTTGGCCTCATCGCCACCGAAAAAGGCTTCAACGTCTTCGTCGGCGGCAACGGTGGAGCAAAGCCACGCCACAGCGAGCTCCTCGCCAAAGACGTACCACCGGACGATGTCGTCCCCATCCTTGACCGCTACCTGATGTTCTACATGCGCACAGCGGACAAACTCCAACGCACCGCCCGCTGGATCGAGCAACTACCAGGCGGCATCAACTACCTCCGCCAAGTCATCCTCGAAGACAAGCTCGGCATCGCCGCCGAGCTCGAGCAGCAAATGAACCAGCTCGTCGGCACCTTCTTCGACGAATGGTCCGCCGCCATCACGGACCCCGCCCGCCGCTCCCACTTCCGCCAATTCGCAAACACATCCGACACCCTCTCCGTCATTGACAAAGTCTCCGAGCGTGGCCAACAGCGCCCCGCCTACTGGCCCAAAGAAAGCACGACCGAGGACTTCCGCGGCACGCAATGGAGCAGCCTGAGCTGGCAACCCATCGTGGAGAGCAAACTCTTCGCCGACACGCCTACGGGAAGCAGCCAACCCGTCAAGCGCGGTGACACCCAACTCGCCATCTTCAAGATCAAGGGCAAATACTACGCCACGCAGCAAATGTGCCCGCACAAACGCACCTTCGCCCTCAGCGAAGGCCTCATCGGCGACGACATCCAGGCGAAAAAACTCCACGTCTCCTGCCCCTTCCACAAACGAAACTTCACGCTCAACGGCCCGGACGCGGGAACCTGCTCCAACGACTCCGCCGTCAACATCGCCACGTTCCCCGTCGAAGAACGCGATGACGGGTGGGTTTATCTCAAGCTGCCGCCCGTCGAGGAATTAGATGCCAGGCTCGGGACGAGTCGGTGGAAAGTCAAGGAGGGGGAGGTGGGGGGCCCGTTTGGGAAGTTGGATGAGAAGCTCAAGGGGATGAAGGGGAGGAAACCGGGGAGGGAGAGCCATTTTGCGGATGGGGCGGGGGAGGTGAGGGCTGCGAGGGAGATTACTGCTGGTGGGGGTGGGGGGATTGATTGGTAGGCGCTGGGAGGGGAGCGGGGGGGGTTGGATTGGTAGGATAAAATAACTGAAAAGAAAAGATGGCGGAAACAGATGGGTATTGAATGGTCGAATCTACTTGTGATCTTTGTACCAAATGGCTTTTCTATTCGTAGGCCGCACATACGAATAACGGGTATAAAGCTACGCTGTCATTCTTAATCTTACAATTCTTGTCTGTTCGGAAAAGCAAACATGGGTTCCCCCACGAAAAACTCGCTTACTTACTGCAACGTATGATGGTTCATAGCAAACAAGCAGCATCTGTTGGTAACACACAAATGCGCAACAACCTCCCTGGCCCTGTGGAAGACGGATCTGTTATGAAAAAATGCATTCTCCATTTCAATCTATCCATCTACCCTTACTTCTACCCTTACCCTTCTCCGCCCCGGGCCATTTCTCCCCTTCGGCCCTCTCCAACCCAACCCACGCAAGCATGTACAAAGAAAAGAATCGACTTCGACTTCGGTCCTCGGAAAACAAGCGCCCCTCGCTATGCAGACATCACACCCCCTACCCAGGGCAGGCAGGCAGGCAGGTAGGAAAATAAAACAAGCATGGCCGTACTCGAATAATATCCTAGTTTTGATGAAGAGCAAACAAGAAAAAGAAAAAAAGTGGTATCTCGCAGTCGTATAAGACTTTGGACATGAGAAGCGAAGTGAAAGTGATCGCCAGGTTGCTGCGTGTGGTTATGCACATCACATGAGGACTCGGGACCCCCGAATGCTTGGGTCTGGATTAGTAGTATTGTATCAACAGCCGACTCGGGCTTTGCTGAGGCTACTTGGGTTTTCGCCAGTAGTATTGCTTTTTTAATTAGCACGTGTGCCATCAGAGCCACTTCAGCCATGGCTGAATATGGGAGTACCTACCTTATGACTCTTCCTACAATTTCTTAATCCCCTCCCTCCCATCCCCTCAACTACTTCCCGCCGGCTCCCATCTGCATCCGCCTCTGGGATGTAGTAGTACTCGCTCTCTAGACGCTTCCCGGCTGCGTCCTTGCCCTCACGTTCCACTGCGCCAATGCAGCGCGTGCTGTCCAGCACTGCCTTCAATGCGTCGTCTGTGAATGAAGGTACCTTAAGGGCGGTGGGTAGGTTTTGCATAAGAGTCGAGAGTGGCGTAGACTGAAGGCGCGAATAAGCCAGTTGATTGATCACGTGGTGTGTAATGGCGGTCCCGGAGTCATCTTCTCGATGTATGGAGTCAGAGACGTCGTGGTGGGCGTTGTGACGACGACGCTTGAAAGAGACGCCGGGTTGGCCTGAGCGTTGCGGTGATATGCTCTCTTCTTTAAGGGGATTCAGGGGATAACGATTCGGCGAAGCTTTGGTGGTGACTAATTCCATGCGAGCTCCAAGGTTGGCGCCGTAAGGACCGAAGGAGGATATGATAGGATCGTTCTCTTCATCATTGTCGTCGGAGAAGTCGTTGGGGGACGCTTCCAAAGCAGCCAGAGGTTGTGACGCCACTTGTGTAGACTGTGTAGGTTGTGTATTACCCGGTGCAGGTTTGCCCTTGTCTTCGTCCGATGCTTCGTCTTCATATACTTGCACAGGTACAGGTATAGGAGGATTAGAAGGCAACTGTCCAGATGGCTGCGCATGAATGGCTTGCACGGCCGGTGATGGAGACACGGGCGACTGCAACCTATGTTGCTGACGAAGCGGACTTGTATTTAGAGGCCTGCTACGTGCAGCAGCCGTGACATTGCGCTGTGGAGAGTTCTCGGAATCCCAAGTCGAGTCTGAATCTGTGGGAGTCGAGATCCTATTCTCGTGTTTCGGCCATGTCAACAACACACGAGCATCCTGCACATCAACCATGATATCCGCATCTTCAGTCTCAGACGTGAACGTATCTCCTTTCATGAGCTCCCATGCCCGTCCTTGGCAATGCACCTTTACTCCATTCCAGCCCCTGCATTCGACTTGCACCTTTTTGGGAGCTGGGGGGTTAGCGGCTATGTAGACTGCACTGACGTGGATGCGGGAAATCAACTTGTTGGTGGACAGCTGGTAATGGGATCCGTTGCTCGATCTGCCCATAAGTGTTGGCTCTCCATGCCCAGATAGCTCTATAGATGGTACAGTGGCTAGAGGAGCCCGCTCAGAGACTGCGGAATGGGTTCGCATCAAGCCTGGATGACGTGTGCGCAGTACTCGAGGCGGAGAAGAAGAGGGCATCATAGTGGTGGAAGACGGTATAGGTGTAGGATACTGGCGCTCTCTATTTCCCGACTTTGCGGGGGACGCGTGAGGGAGGCGCTTCATAGGGCGAGGTAGTGCTGGCGAAGAGGAGAAGGGCTCGAATGCTGGCAATAGAGAAGGAGCTGGCCGCTTGACACCAGCGACGGGAGAGACAGGGAGAGGGACATTTTGCGGAGAAGGAGGCATTTCCCTTCTAGGTGTGCGGGCTCATACGGGAACGCGAGGGAAGAGAGCACTCTTGATATTGGGTGTAAGTATGAGAGTACCTGGGTTAGAGGGTTTTGTACATGATCAATTAAAAAGGTAAGAGGGTGTATCATGAGTGTGAAGTCTTTGATTGGCAGAAGAATGTTGAAGATGTACAGTGCAGTTTGGGGGGGGGGGGGTGGGTTTGAAGTTGGAAGAGGAGAAGGTCTCTGACACGGTCAAAGTCTTGAGTTGGCGCCGCACCGCTTTTTTTTCTCTCTGGCGCGTGCTCTCGCGTTCTTCCACCACTAAATCTTCAATCCGAGAAACCCCCCACATATTCCGGAAATCGAACATCATTTCCAATGCATTCATTGTGGAGATTAGGAGATTGGTCAAATCAAAAAAAGATTGAAGATTACGCTTATCTATCTATTTGAACTGCTGGTGTTGAAAATGATCGCTGCGAAGCCTGACACGGAGACTTGCCTGGGGGTATAAAATGCTATGCTTAATCGTTCCTTCGTCTCCCAATGCCCCCCCCCTGATGATATTATGCTGATTTGGATCGTGAAATACTCCTCATCCGCCACGAATACTGTCCTGATTCCTGCTCTGTCAGATCGGCTGAAGGTGAAAAGCCCACAAATGCCACGGGTATATCAACTGCCACATTTCCTTTCCGAAGCTTGTGACAAAGGAATATTGTTGCATTCCAGTTGTGCTGTTCCGGATTGATTTCTCAACCCTCTCTGTCCTCAGTTGCGCTGGCATGACTTTCTGGACCAGCCTCAGTGTTGTCTGGCTCGAGAGGAGGAGCTGTCAGATTAGAAGGCGTGGCCGGGCTATTGGCAGCAGCAGAGTTGCTTTCATTGATTTGACGTTCTGCTCGTTGTAAGTAACACGATCGGTAGGATTAAGCTCTTCTGGTTGACGTACCTAACTCCCTGATCCTCTGCTTCAACATCTGGTTCTCTCTCGTAAGCATTTGCGTCTCCGCCTGGTAGAAAGAGCTTTCGTCGTAGCTCGTCTGGCTTCTGCCCGTAAAGCCCCAGTCCTCACCCGGTCCTTGCATACCAGCAGATACAGGGCGCAGAGAAGGCGACGCGGTGCGGCTGGGTGTTCTGGAGCGGCGTGAAGATTGCCGAGAAAGATCCATAGAGCTACGGAATGGGGAGCTCGGCTGCGGATTGCTGAAGATGGACGTGGAGGCGGATGCCGGGTTTGGTGGAGCGGCGTATGGGTAGGGGTAATTTGTTGAACGCTCGGAGGGAGGGGTTGTGTCATCGAGTGCCGTGGAGCTGCTGAGAGGTGTGTATGATGCTTGTTGCTGGATCGCTTGCAGCTGCGCTTGCTGATGGCGAATCATTTCTAGCAAACGGTTCTGTATGCGTAAAAGCTTTAGTAAGAAGAATATATAGGTCCCAGGGTACGGTGATTGAGAAACCGCTTACCACTTGAGCCTCCTGTTCCGCCTCCAGCTCCTGATGCAACTCGCCCAAACTAGGTGCTCTATCCCGCTGACCCCCCATGACTGGACTTCCAATCGCTTGCGGACTAACTGAACGAAACGGGAGGTTCAAGCCCTGATGTGACGGGCCTCTCAGATCGCCAACCTGCAACTCTCCAGGGCCGGGTAATGTGGGGTCGTGCGAGCTCAGAAAGGCATTTGAGCGCCTCCTCTCGCGCTCAGTACGGCTAGCTTGCGGTAAGGGGCGACCACGGTTTGAGCTAGTGGATGAACGACGCGATTCTTGATTTTGGAAGCCTGCATTGATAGTAGCTGCTGCTGCAAGAGAGGAGCTTGAAGCATGGCGGGAGGGCGAGTGACGTGAAGGCGAATGAGTACCGTTGCTGTAGGCATGTGAGGGTGAAAAGGACCGGTTTATTGAATCGATGTCAGGCATTGTGAGAAAAATGGACGTCTTGCTACTGGGAGTGGATACTCAAGTGGTGATAAAAGACGTCCCAGTCAGCTCAGCACGCTAAGCTTGATGTCGATCCCGAAGTTATGCCGACCACTCTCCTTGTGGACACTACAGATCCCGAAAACAGATTGTTCACCATGGCATTTTCTGTGGATAGAGTGAGCTTTGATAAAACTCATTGTAGGAATCTAGCCATTGGGTATCATAGCGCAACCAGCCCATACAACCTCTTCTTGGTACTCCTTTTGTGGAGTCCCATCCTTTGTTAAACACAAACTCCCAGACAGCCCCCGCTAGAAACTGACGTATTGGAGAAATTACAAGATCTTTAATTATAATACTGAGACCAGCACAGCATGGATGGCGAAATAGAATGGGCGAACATACGGTTGGAAAATCAAATCGCACTCAAATCGAAGAAATTCCGCTGTGGTGCCGCGTACAAGTTCCATGGCCCGTCGAGCGATCCACGGAACTTCCTCTCTGATACCTTGATCGGAGGAATGAATGGATGTGGAGCAGCTTCAGCGGAGTAATTGGTTGGCGAAGAAATTACCGAGATCGTACTCCTGGGGCTCGGAAGGGTAGATACTGGTGGTTGCTCTCGACCGATACGTGGCGAGCTCTCGAGAACGAGAGGTTGAGGTGCTTGCTCTGAAGGAGGTGGTGGAGGATGTCGGGTAGGTCTTGGAGGCGACGGCAACGACTCTGCTGGCGGCGGTGCAGTATTTTCCAAGTCAAAGGTCGTCTTGAAGGCGGTTTGAGGGGGAGTGACCTGGTCTGAAGCACGTTGGCTGCGCACTTGCATGCTTACTGGACGACGAAGACCTCGAGCTCGCGGTGGGTCGGGATTGGTCGATTCTTGTGTCATGGGACTTTGGCTCAGAGATGATGAATGCGCCATTTCAGAATTAGGTGCAGTAGCTATCGATGTTTCCGCTCGAGGCGATACAGAGTCACCGGGTGGCTCATGAGCTGTTGGCTCATTGGACGGAGTGCTTGGAGGGGTTGGAAGAACAAAAGCGTGTGATGAGGGGCTTACATCAGGCACAGCAGGCAGAGTTTTCGTTGGTGGCGGGTAACAAAAACCCCCTCGTAGGGGTTCCATTTCTGGTAGAGCTGTTGGCGGCGGCGATGGAGCAATCATACCGCGAGGAGAAGGTGTTGCCGAAAGAGACGTTAGTTTTATTGGTGGAGTCGCACTCGAAGAGCTAGCTCGCGACTCTGCGGCAACTGGCAATGGAGGCAATGGAGACAATGGTGGTTTTGTATTGGAAGTTCGTGATGAGAGCTTGGTTCCAGGTATTGCGGGTAAAGCCGTGGTTGGGGGTGGATACGGTGACGGTGAGTGACTACCCAGGTGAAGTGGAGAGACACCTTTCGAGTATTCTAGCGAGGAAAAGCGACGGGAGAATGGACGATCTCCTCCAGATGGGGGTATAGGACCACAAGAGCCTGCCGCAAGTGTGGAATTGCCGGTTGCTGGGGAAAGACCGTTCAAGGCCTTTGGGCTCGGTTCCTGGTGATGCTGGGCTTCTCCTGTGGTAGAAGCCCGCCTCTCAGTGCCTTCGTCTTCCTCGTTGATCACAAGTGGAGAAGGAGGCGCCTGGATAAGGCCAACTGGTGGAGTTTGCGGCTTTGCTGCAGTGGTCAATGCAGGAGAGTTGTTTGAGGTCGAGTAACGTTTGCTGAAAGTTGGAACACTGAAGTTGGGTGCCGCAGGGGATGGAGTCCGTTGTTGCTGTGGTGTGTATGTCGGGACTGGCTGCGATAATGGAGGCGCCGCAGGGGATATTGTGGACTCTCGACGTACTTTGTTTGGCAACTTCAGCTGTTGCACCGAACTTCTGACCAATCCGTGATACATTGAGGTTGTTTGTCGTCTTTCGTTGAGGCTCGGGGCCCATTGCGGTACTTCGGGGTGGAGGTTCACAGGCGAAAGCCCAGGCGACGAGTCTCTTGATGTCGATGTTGTCTTCCCCGCTGTAGATGCATACGACTGTCGAGGGCTTTCTCTCAATCGATCGAGGTGGATTTGACTTATAGAATCGGCTGTATTCGATGTGGCGCGGGAGTCAACGGATTGCTGAGTAGCCATGGACTGTCTTTTGATAGAAGCAGGATCTACTGAGTCAACACATTGCATTGAGAGTTCCGGTGAAAGAGTATTGGCATTGAAAGTGGCATTATCCAGTGGGTCCGGAATCTGAGGAAACCGATTGGGATCCCTTTTGACCAGATACCGCCGCTGGCTTGGTCTTTGGTGGAGGGATTCAACTTGAGCTGGTTTCCGAAATTCGTCCGCCCGGTAGGCTTTTCCACCCATAGCCTGAATTTCTTTCCTCACAACTACCATCCAAGCACTCAAATCTTCCGGGTTCTCAAACACAAGTAGGAAGCTAGAAGTAGAGCGTTTCGTTTGGCTTCGTAGACCTAGGCTTCGAAACATTGACCTTGAAGCTTCCCTATCCAACGTTCCATCCTCGTCGGAGACTTGAGATATTTGCAGGACATAAGGCTTGCCAGGAATGGCATCACTTGCAAAGGCGGCCGACTCCTTGCTCAGCACCATGATCTTCTCAGGCAGTCTGTCAAATAGACCTTGGCCAGCGTATTGCAATAAGTAGCCGGAGGTGACCAGTACGAAGGTTTTATCCGTCCATTCCCCCTTCGACAGCACATCCAATGGGGTAGGTCTTTTTAACTTTTTCTCTTTTGCAAACTTCATTGCGTTGAATTCTGGATTGTACGACTCCACTCTTTGATTCGAGCTGCTACTCATTTCAGCGTTAAGACGCAAGATTGTTTCTGCAGAGAGTGGAGGGGCCCGCAATGTCGCGTGCTTGACTGCTTGAGGATATGCTTGAAAGAGTGGAGGTGGATCCCAAGCGACTAAGCTCCTGCTGGTAGGCTCGATTTTGTGAGATGGTCTGGATGGGAGCGCTGTTTTTGAGGCTCGGTTCCGTAACGTAGCAGTCGAGGGGTCAGTCACTGGTAGAGCATGAAATTCCGGAGGGGGAGGCTGGAAGTCATTTTTCTGTAGTCCTGCCCTATCGGCAACTATTGGTGCCCCTACAGACTCATCACATTCCAGATGTACACCCAATTTCTCGTGCACTTGCTCAGTCACTGGTGGCTTTGATCTGCTGAACAGACTAGACAGCCCGAACCTAGAATGTCGCCGTTTCAAGTTGGGTGAAACCGAGTCCGGGACTATGGAAGTATGTTTGTTGCGCTGGCTGCTTCGCTTTGAGTTGAAGAAGGGATCTGTGGGAACTGCGGGATGATTTTGACGGGAGGGCTCGTTATTGAAGGGAGTTGAGATAGGTGGTAGCCGCAAGCCATTGCGTCGAGATTCTTGAACGGGTTCTCTAGAAGATGTCATGTTTAAGAGGTGTGGAGATAGGATAGCATGAGAAGGGCTTGGTGCGGCCTGCCAGCGCCTGAAGTCGGAATAAGACTGGCTTAAGTTGATCGAGCTCAACGGAGATCCAACACGCGCATATCCATTCCCCAACCGTGCTGCATGAAAACGACTTTGGCGCAAGATGAGGTATGAGAAAGGCGTGGGTAGCTCTCCTGCGTGGGCTGGATACCACGTGGACTACCCTTTTGCTGGAGGGTGGTGGAATGCGATCAATGAGAAGTAGAAGGTAGTATTGAAGAAGAAAGGCGGGATGCTCAATCGTCAACCGGGATTACGCCGTTGGATGGTGGTGGGATGGATGACAATGCTGAGTGGAGAATGCGGCATAGAAGCTGAAACTGGCAATGCGGAGAAAGAGCGTGTTGGGGTGGTGATGGAGCACACCTCGTGTCAATGGTAACGTCGGCGAGAGATCATTCAAGTCGTCAAATGAGAGAAGAAGAGGATTGTGAGTAAGAGAGTGTATGTATGGATTAAGGATGGTGATTGGGGGGGGGGGGCGAGCAAAAGAAAGGGAGTTTGGAGCTTGAAAGACACGTCTTGGAAGTCGAGACTTGTTTTTCGAATACAAATCTCACGCGCCACGATGGTAACCTCTTACTTTGCAAGCAATCCCACACGCATCCCGCAAGCCTGGTTCCCCGTTCTAGCCTTATGGAGTTGGACTTTTTCAGTGACATTTTGGGGGGTCGGCCCCCTTGTCAGTGGCGTGTAATAATAGTAATAGTAATAGTAATAATACTAACAATCATAATATTATAATCATCATCTCTCTACAAGTAATCTTTAATTGCAATGGAGACAAGTGTGGGAGAGATCAGCAGACAGCAACAGTTTCAAGTTAGGTAGAAGTAGTAAAGTACTACTTCTAGCTAGGTGCTACCTTGCTCTAGACTTGGACCGTCTGATAATTACGAAGTAAATGACAGCAGCAACACCCCCTGAGAACAAGCGAAAAAAAGGGAGGCGGGTAAGGCGTTTTCCGATCATCCCCGAACTCGCGTGCTATCATAGCAGTGTGGTGCAGATAATAATATCTTGCACTACTGCTGTAGGTATGAAAGTGACTGGACTGTAGCACAGGCCACCTTTTGACCTGCAGCAGTTTGTCGATCTCGATGTCTTGCATCAAAATGATTTGGATGATACTTTTATACAATGTGCACGACACCCTTCCCGTCATGATCGATCCTGATGAACTTAACTTGACGACCAACTGCAAATGCAGTCGAGAGTTTTTGAATTCGATTTTATACTTTGTATTGGCAGATTCAAGCATCATCTTGCAGTCATCGTATCCAAGCTTTCTTCATTGTCCTAATAAGTTCCCTTACATGCAGGCCGGCAATAACTTACCAAGTAACAAGGTAAAGTACAAGGTATCCCGGTTGGGCAGCTTTATCCAAAAGCCTTTCCTCGCGCCATCACAACTTTTCAGCTATTGCGCCTTACGACAAGGATTTTTTATTCTCTTCTAAAATTGACCTCCAAATACCGCGGACCTTCCTTACCAACATCAGCAGCTGCTATGGCAACACTCGCCTTACAAGTCCCCAGCTGCAATCTCTTTCACATTTGCCAAATGACCGCTATCGGTGTGGCGCCTGCAAGGATTTCAAGCTGATTGGAAAGTTAGTCAACAGGATCCCCATTTTTTGGGTGGACCGCTCCGGCGGTACCGAGTGTTCCTGATGGCCAATTGGGCATCCTCTTTGCGAGCGTCAACGTAGCCAAACAGAAGGATCAAAATCTGAACAATACTGTCACCAGACCCGCTGACACTTCTCTACTGCAGCTTTGATTTGACGCTGCCCGGCCCGCTCAAGATGACGCCGGCGCAGCAAGAGTTTGCTTCCAAAGCAACCAGCAGCTGCATAGCTTGCATCACGTCTGCAAACTCTACTACGAAGTACTACATTGTTCACTACGAATTACGCAGTCACGAGTCACGTGGGCTTTACTTGAGATCCAGACCATGGCTTTTCATCTTTGACACTTTCGGTTCCACCAATCTTGCTTGATTGCCAAGGAGCACGCGCTATTGGAATCATTGCCATCATGATTTCACTTTGTATAATGAACATTCCGTAGACTCTGCGCACCATGAATCATCTGTCTTATTATTATCCTGCTTCTACTGTACGGGTACCTGGATGGTGCATAGTAGGAACAGTCAATATGGCAGGGTTCACTCTAGATGCCAAGCACTAAATTCTCAAAATGGTTAGGACTTAGGGCTTCCAATCTGTGGCTAAGCCAAAATCCATGGAGCTGCCTGCCTGTCCCGCTGTAGTTATGGGCTGGTTCAAAGAATAGCAGTCGTTGATGCTTGCGAATATGTCGTCTCATAGCCACTGATATATGCACTCTCTACGGAAATTTCATCCCCAAGAGGTTCCGGCGAAATGTGGGGGCTCGATCGCTTCTCAGGTCATTCCACCCCTGCCGGCTCTCCACCACCACAGAACAGATCGTTCTCGCCCGCGCCTCGACGTCCCAGTCACCTTGGGCCTGGGCTTGCAGCCAGACCACCACACAGCCCTCGCTCTTCCTCTCTTAACGTTTCCAGCAAATACAACTCTTCTACCACGTCCTTGAACTCTCCACGTCTGCCCAATGGCTCAGGTCTAAAGCAGCAGATCACCCCTCCGGCAGACTTCACAGACCCGCTGAAATCGCTAGAGCAACTTGTTGGGCGCTCCATATCTGATGGAGACGCGACGCACGAAGATGATGGTCATGCTCAGTCAGAGAAGCCGGTTGAGCTGGTCGAGGATGTTGATTTTCGAGGACGAAGCATACAGGACTTCTTGGAGGACGAAGATGAACGCCACGGCATTGGCAGTTTAGATCCTTCTAGAGACACCGCACAAT
The DNA here is from genome assembly GCA_033085395.1 of Xanthoparmelia taractica. NCBI lineage: Eukaryota > Fungi > Ascomycota > Lecanoromycetes > Lecanorales > Parmeliaceae > Xanthoparmelia > Xanthoparmelia taractica. The sequence continues at coordinate 81,893 of JANQBS010000110.1, read as the reverse complement.
GTGTCATGGAATGTGAGTACGTATACTCTTCCAATACCGCAAATCTTCTGATACTGAGCGTGTGTTTCAGACGAACGAGACAAGGACAAATTTGAGGACTTGCATACATCAATCACTGTACATTACATCCTATCCAACGTACTCTTTTCATCAAGCTGATATCTTGATAGGCGTGCGATGATGTTCTCAAGTCCGTCGAACTTTCCCTGACACACTTTCAAAAAGACCTGGGGGCGGTGTCTGCGGAGATTGAGACCCTTCAATCCCGCTCAAGTGCTATGAATACCAAGCTGGAGATTCGGAAAGTGGTTGAGAAGCTTCTTGGCCCTGCTGTTGAGGAGATTTGCCTTTCTCCCGCATTAGTCAAGCAGATCTCCGAAGGTCCAATCGATCACGCTTGGATCAAAGCGCTTGGAGAACTCGAGAAACGATCCAAGACAATGGAACTCAAGATCAAAGGGCCTGATAAGATTCAAGCGGTATCAGAAATCAAACCGCTTTTGGAAGGCCTCACGAACTTGGTAAGAGTTACGACTGATCAAAAACCCCTCTCAGACTAATCTTCTACATAGGCTATAGAGCGAATACGTGACTTTCTGGTCTCTCAGATCAAGGCTCTACGTTCCCCAAGCATCAATTCGCAGATCATTCAACAGCGAGCATTCATTGCTTACAAGGACCTCTACCTTTTCCTGGCCAAACATCACGGCCAGCTTGCTGATGAAATTGCTCAAGCATACATCAACACTATGCGTTGGTATTACTTGAGCCATTTTACACGGTACAGACTGGCTCTCGAAAAGATGCCTCTGTACACTGTGGACAAGGCTGATGCTTTGGGGGACCAAACGAACCACCGGAGTGGGTCTTTCCGCCACGAAATCTATATCGTATTCACTAATCGGTCATTCCAGGCGCCGCCTCCAAGAATGCCCAACCTGCCCACGACCCACTCTCACTTGGTCGACGCGTTGACATTCTCAAGCGCGCCTCTTCTCCCGCGCTTCCCTCTCACGTAGCAGAGCAGTCCAAAGCTCCCGCGTATCTTGAAACCCCTTTCCACGCCTTCAATACCGCTTTGATCGACAATGCTTCCTTCGAATACTCCTTTCTCACAGCCTTTTTCTCTAATCTATCGTTCCATGCCGTCTCCCATCACTTTAATTCTATATTTGCTTCGACTTTTGCTTTGGGGAATGCTTTTACGAGACATCTAATAGACGCTTCCTACGACTGCTTGGGGATACTACTTTGCGTTCGTCTGAATCAACATTTGGCCTTTGAGCTGCAGCGGCGAAAATGCCCAGTCGCGGATGGATATATCAATGGCACGAACATGCTCCTCTGGCCGAGGTTTCAGCTGGCTATGGATGTGCACGTTGAATCTGTACGGCGCTCTGCAGCTTCGCTTCCCAGTGGTTCCCGCGCTACACTATCCTTGACGACTTCAACCGGAGACAGCAAAGGGTCCACAGCTCCCCACGTCCTGACTCAGCGCTTTGGGCAATTTCTGCAAGGCATCTTGGCACTCGGCAGCGATGAGAATATAGCATCAATTACAGGAGAGGCGGCAACGAGTGACAGTGAGCCTGTGGGCCGCAGCTTGGAACGCTTACGCGGGGAGTTTGAAGCCTTCTTGATCAAAGCTTCGAAGGGACTGGCGCAGGGAAGACGGGGGAGGTTCTTAGGGAATAACTATAGTCTTGTGTTGACCATCGTGGGAGATACTGGCGGTGGATTGGCGAAAGAGATGAAAGAGTGGTTTGAGCAGGCAAAGGAACATGTTGGAGAATAGTAAGAACATGCGGAGCTACAAATGTCTTAGAACCTTGATATGTTGATCAGTGGTCGAGTGTATGGAGCCACGTCAAAATGCTTGAACAAAGGGTTCTATTGTGGTTCGGATATATCGGGCGATAAAATATTTCTGGTTGCGCTGTCCTTTCGCAACGAGCGCCTCAAGTATTGTAAGATTTTAGAATACCACAATACAGTGTACGAGAACCTACAAACCAGACTGTCTCAGTAGCACCATTCAATATGTCAGGCCCACCGCCTCCAGGCCAGCAGCCGTCCCCGCAACAAATGGCAGCCATCCAACAACAAATCGTCGCCGAAGCCCAGCGGCGAGGCATGACGCCTCAGCAGCTGCAAGCCCAGCAACGGCAGCAGATCCAAGCGGAAGCCGACAAAGCTGGCTTGACCTTTGAACAATACATCAACAAGCTCAAACAACAAGCCTTTGAAAACCACCAACGGCAGCAGCAAATGGCGCAGCAGCAAGCCCAGAACCAAGCTGCGCAACCACAAGGACAACCGCAGATGCAGGGGCAGCAGGGGCAACAGGTCCCTATCACACCGGGGGCACCGGATCCGAGGGCGGTGGCGCTGGCAAAGTGGCTGAAAGGGCAGGATCTGAAGCCGAGGACTTGTATATTGAATGGGCAACGGAAGGATATGTTCAGAGGTACCCATCTCCCGTTCCCTTTCGTGCATGTCTTTACGAGGTCATTAAACCGCTCGAGCAGTCAAACGAGCCCTCCGAGCCATTGAATCCCCCGCCTACACGAAAGCCCGCAGCAAAAACCCCCTCCTCCCCGAGATCACCGCCGCAACTCCAAAAACTGAAATATTCAAACTGCTCCCTCTCTCCCTACTCGCTCTACGTGTTTCAAAATCAGATCCCCACGAAGGCCACGGTCATGCTCCTTCGAAACCTCAAAAGCGAGTCAAGGGGCTATGGACCGTTAAGATTGAACAGCAGCAGGATATAAACGAAGATCTACATTACGTCTGGCTGTACGAGGGGCCACAGTGGCGGACGAAGCTGTATGCGGTGGGGGCGTTGATATTGATCATGACCGTCGTGATGTTCCCATTGTGGCCGGTAAAGCTGAGGATCGGGGTTTGGTATCTTAGTATGGCTTTCCTTGGACTGATTGGCTTGTTCTTCGCCATGGCTATTTTCCGCCTGATACTATTCTGTGTGACTGTTTTTACGGTACCGCCGGGACTATGGCTGTATCCGAACCTCTTTGAGGATGTAGGTTTCTTTGACAGTTTCAGGCCGGTTTGGGGATGGCAGGAGGTAAGTCCACCATCCAGCTTGCGCTTCCACTTCGACGAGGGGGATGGTGAGACTGATTTCATACGCTGGGCAGGACAAAAAGGCAAAGAAGTCCAAAAAGTCGAAGAAAGGAGAAAGTGGGGGGAAGGCGAATGCTAAATCGGTCGACGCGTCCCCATCTACAAACGGCACAGGAGCAGCAACGAACGGCCAAGTCAGCAAGCGGCATGCACACGCTGCGCCGAGGGTTGAAGAGGTCGAAGACGAGTAAAAGATTCGAACTGTTGGCAAATTCGCTGCATTGATGCCAGATGTCTTAGCGTGCAGATTGTACCATGGGCGTGAACATTGTGGCGTTTGGCGAGTTTAACTGAGTAGAAAAGGAGCATCATTTTCGGGCGATGGAGTAAGTAGGTACCTACCTAATCACGGACTTCGCTTCGTGGTTGTATTATAGACATGTGAGCAACCTCTCTCTCTCACACACACACACTGGTAAGGTTTCTGAACTTTCAACCTGGAGATCTGGAATCGAGATGTCAGAGAGAGAGCGCTTGTTACACTATACCTGATCCCGCATCCATACTCATACCATACCATCCTCACACGCTTCATATCATATCATTACCTCTCCATACCTTACCTTACCTCACCAATCCCATCCTACCATCAGCTCATTCCATCATCATCATCATTCTTCCACCGATCCCATACCTTACCTCATCAATCCCATCCCTTTCCGCCATTGTCACCCAGATACCAACTTATCCCATTCCTCTCTCTCTCTCTCTCTCTCTCTCTCTCTCTCTCTCTCTCTCTCTCTCTCTCTCCCTCCCTCTCCCTCTCTCTTCCCCTTCCCCCGAACCTACCCATCCATCTACTTATCTCAACATTATCCACCCATCCGTCCATCTATCTCAGCACCCAACGCCTCAACCCCTTGATCCCTGATCCCTTCCCCTATCCCTTGCCCTTCCTTTCCCTTCTCCACACGATCAGCGAAATCGTGGTGTGCATTTCCACTCATAACGATTAATTGCGGGAGTGGTTCTTGGGTTAAGGTGGTGCGGTGTGGTGTGGTGTGGTGTGGTGTGGTGTGGTGTGGTGGGTTGGTATGGTATAGGATAGGATAGGATAGGATAGGGCTTTGGTAAGGAAGTTGGTGAGTAAGTGAGTGAGTGAGTGGGTGGATAGATGGGTGGAAAGGGAGAAAGGGGGTGGTAAAATGTGCTGCATAAGGGGGCTGTAAAGGGGGATGGAAAAGGGGGTAGGTAGGGAGTCGGGAGTAGGCAGTATTATTGAGCGTGATATATTTACCGTGTGCTTGAAAGATGAAATGGGTTAGAAAAAGTGAGTGATGGTATGTGTCTGCGGCTCTGTCCACTGATGAGTTAATGGGAGTTTGAGTTGTAGTGTTTTGGTATTGGAAAATGAATGGGGGTAATGGGAAAATGGGGTTTGCGTTATTGGTGTGGTGTGATGTGGTGTGATATGATTGTGATTTAAAGGCTTGTGATTGTGGTATATGTGTGCTGGAGGTTTGTGACCCGAATTGAATGGCTTGGATCAAGTGGTTGTTATAGCAAGCTGTATCAAGTTAATTCTTTACGGGAAAGGGGTAAGATGATGACTATACTTCAATCCCGGCCCGTCAGACCAAATCAAGAGCTCAACTTCCTCATGAATATACCGGCGGTGTTGGTTGGCAGTGTGGCCGCTTGTTCGTAATGTGAGACGGGAAACGGTGGCCTTTATATACAAGTACCGTAGCCCTATCGTGTAGCTAATCCATCTCTTCCCCAGCTGTCCGTCCTTAGATCCTCCGCAGGCTCTGAGCTCCACGGATGAAGTCAACGGCAACACATCGCCCAAATCCCGACTCAGACTCCGACCTTCTGCCAGTAATAACCGTACGCAGGATCCGCGTGGATCCTCCTTATCTCCTGATCCCGATGCTGCATCGTAGGGAACCGGCGACTATAAACAGCCATAAGCAAAAAGTCGTACAACATAGATGGGACTCGTTACGAACCAGAGTCTGGACTCCAAGCAATGCTGGCAATAGATCTTGCCGGAACTCAAACGCAGCAGGACCGCCGCTTCCGCCGACTTAAGCCTCCATCCAGCGTACATCGACATCGGTTGCAGGCAATCGTAGTAGGGAATCCGGTGTTCGCCACCAATAAAAGGGAGGCAGGTATTCGAGTATTTTGATCTTCGAATGCCACAGGCGACGCAAGTGCGGTTGGCCTTCTTCTTCGTGGCATGAGGATCCGAGAACTGGTCCGTGTCTTTGACAAGCCCACAGTGGGTGCAGCAACAGCAGACTAGGGCTCTATTGCGCGGGAAAGAGGCCTCGATGGCGGCATGGCATTTTGCTGCTTCTGCGAGGGTCAGGGTGGTCATATCGATGTCGACGGCGCAGCTGTTGAATATCTTGGAGACGAGCTTGACATTGAGATGGTCTCTAGCGTCAACACTACTCAGGATATAAAGTAGGATTTCGTTAGGGACATTGTTGAAAGGCCTGAAAGGAGCAGCCATGCTGTGGTGTCTTCAGCAAGTCTTGGTTATTGCAAGAGTAATGCCAGTGAGAACGTACTTTGGTGTGAAAGGTGGTGATAGTTGGTCCTTTCGTCGCGTCTCAGGTAGCGAATTTGGATCCAGCTCACAACATCACCTGACAGCATGTCACCAGAAAACCTGAACACTCCGCTGACCAGCCCGCAGGAAGTGAATAACATGGGTTTTCTGGGCCATAGAATGCACCGGACATTGCTAGAGGACCTCTGAGACATAGCCAATGCCTGGACGTTACCCTCGAGTTTTAGCTAGTACTATAATCTCCTGTATATATAAATATATAAATTTCAGCAACACTGTGGTACTTTCACTGATTAACACACTATCTGGTCTCAGTCTTGGCACAGCCAATCTGTTCGAGACCCAAATGACTTACCCCAAGCGGGAGTAAACGGCCTTGGCCGATCCTCGACTTGTTTGCGCGAATCACCAAAGGAACACTCTGGTGCTCGCACTGGTGAGAAAAGATGCACGCCCAGAGGATAGCGAAGGGGTATGGCTTAGAGGTGGTTTTCAGGATCGATGAGGCAGCCTCGAGACTCGATCAGACATCAAGTGCGGTTCATGGACAGAGCTGTTGACTAGGCTGATTGAAGAAACATTTGAGGATGGAGAGAATGTAGCTTGAATTGGCGGAATTTAAGCGAAGCGACGCGCAGCCATGGGCAAGCCAGTGCATGATCATTTAATCAACTCAACACACAACCCTGTTCAGGGCTAAGGTAGACGTAGAAAGAATGCTCTATAAATGGGCAGCGTCATCTTGGAAGTCATTCTGATGTGATTATGACCGTGAACACTGCATTATTCAGAAGTTTTGGGTACTTCCCTCCGTTGCCTAATAGCTGGTGTTATCACTGGGGACTTAGTCATACCAATGGCTCGAGATGGCCCTTCGGGGCCTCTCTTGTATTGAAACGATAAACATGTAATGACTCAAATACGACGATAAGGAAAAGCCTAGGGGACCTTACTCTAGGACTGTGACCCTTGACTTTGAAGAGGAGACTGATTTGGAAAAGCCCTGAAGTTTGAGCCTGTGACTGTCAGGATTTAAGAGGGCAAGTACCTAGACTGGCTCGTCCAATAACTTTCACTAATTGAACTCTCAATAACCATTTTCAGTCAATTGTTGCTCGGTCCACTCCCACAACTCCTCCGCTAGCTTGGGGTCTTGCGAGTACTTCGACCCAGAGCTTTCTGTGGCAATAGGGACATAGTACGTTCCAGTCTTGGCCTCTTCGCTCGTCGCGGCTGGAAATGTTTACAAGTCAGCATTGCCTTTTCAAGAGCGCTCTCGGAGGTTTGGGACAACTCTGCACAGCCGGACTCTTGACACATGATGCCCATCACCTGACATATTCCCAGAAGGAAAAGCTAGGCTGCGAATCACATACCAAACAACTGGGTGAGGGCACCCTGTTGGACTGTCGTCAGAAACAGTGAAGCAATAGGGCGAGCGAATCCCGCGAGCCACGGGTGCTCTTTCTGGAAACCTAGTGAAAGCCCAGTATCAATGCCTCCTGGATGAAGAACGACGCTCTTGATGGCAGGGTACCGCCTCGCAAGTTCTCGCGTAAACAAGACATTCGCCAATTTGGACTGGCCGTAGCGCACCCAAGTACTGTAAGAGGCCATGTTGGAGCGAGCATCTTTCAATACAAGCCCGCCCCGCGGGGGAAGCCTGTGCCCTTCTGAACTAACGTTGACGATGCGTACGTCTCGTTTGCCCTCAGCGGTGCGCTGTAAGGTGGGCATGAGGAGCTTGGTGAGAAGGAAGTGACCAATGTGATTGGTACCGAATTGGATCTCGTACCCATCTTTAGTGGTGGAAGCGGGCAGAGCCATGACACCTGCATTGTTGATGAGAACGTCAAGTCTATCGGATTCGGCATTGAATGTATCGGCAGCTTTCTTCACCGACTCGAGAGAAGCCAGGTCAAGCTGTAGAAAGGTGATGTTGGCATTGGGTACTGTCCCTTTTATGTCGGCTATGGCAGACTCTGCCTTGGATGGTGTTCGAGCCGCTAAGTAGATGTGAGGGTTATGTTTCGCAAGCTGACGGCAAGTCTCTAACCCTAGACCATTGTTCCCTAACACAGAAGGTCAGTGGATAGGTCTCCCCGCTGTATTAGCAGGCCAATCTATATGTACCTCCAGTAACCAGGATGGTCTTGCCGGTTAGATCAGGGATATCCGTGTCGGGATTGAATTTCTTGCCACCAAACATTGTGCTATATATGTATGATGCTTTTCTGAGGAAGGTCATACACGAACGGGAAGGAGTATTGAAAGGATTCGACTTTCTGGATAATGGAAGAGAAGGACAGTAGCCCCGTAACAATGATGCCTACTACTATCCTTGATCCCCTGAACTGACGTTGAATTGACAACCCTCACATGAATGCCCGAGGCTTTGCCGGAGAAAAATTCACCAATTGGGGCAAACCATGATGGCTATCTGCAGCTTAACGAATAGCTTGACGTATACAGGCAGACGTGTTGATACTGCTTGTACCTTGACATAGAAAAAAGATGATATACAAAAGAAAGCTGGACAGTATGATCCTCAGAGCTCTTTACAGTAGTGATTCCTCAACGAAAGTACCTTTAGAGTAGGACACTAAGGTAAGATGTGAGCATTTGCTGACCCCACATCATCTAACCACATTCAGGTAAACTCCACGCTCGCCCCGCCAATCGCACTTTCTTACAAAAGTCCTTCACCAGTTCACATCAAACAAAAACTTCAACCTATCCAGCCAAACATTCTAACCCTCGCCGCCGGCGCCTATTTTCTATTTCTCCCATTCGCTCCTTTCATCTCGCTTTCCATCAGCTTCAACCATGGCGGACGATGCCCAGGTAAGTCACATTCAAATTCCCTGGCAGACTTTCCCCGCCAGACCGCCCATGAGCTCGTGCAATTTCTTTCCAAGTCGTGCTGACCGACTTGCCCAACAGCATGAGCACACCTTCGAGAGCGCCGATGCCGGTGCTTCCACCACGTATCCCATGCAGTGCTCTGCGCTCCGCAAGAACGGATTCGTCGTCATTAAGGGCCGCCCTTGCAAGATCGTGGAAATGAGCACGTCAAAGACCGGCAAGCACGGCCACGCCAAGGTTCATCTCGTTGCGATTGACATCTTCACTGGCAAGAAGCTCGAAGATCTCTGCCCCTCCACCCACAACATGGACGTCCCTAACGTCCAGCGCAAGGAATACCAGCTTGTAATTGTTCACTGCGTACCCTTGATAAACGCACTTCACTGACAACTCATTAGCTGGATGTCACTGACGACGGCTTTCTGTCTCTCATGGCTGACGATGGCAATACCAAGGATGATGTCAAGGTTCCTGAGGGAGAGGTTGGCGAAAAGATCGACAAGCTCTTCCGCACCGACGAGAAAGACACCAGTAAGTCGCACCTTCTTTCAAAGGTATGACGTTCGCTTATGTTTTCAGACGTCATTGTTCTTACTTCCATGGGTGAGGAGGTTGCTATTGAAGCGAAAGAAGCCCCGAAGGCTGCCTGAAGGCCTACAAAGTGGGCTTGCATCTTCCGGAGAATAGCCACGGGAAAGAGGATATCGTGGTCAACGTTGGCAGCTTTGGTACACTTTTAGCCGGAGATCGAAGCTGGCAGCCCAGCTTATCTTGCTACACTTCATGATGGATCTCCCTCAAAAGGTAATTTGGGTTTCGGCATATACCTTCTGCATGTATTAAGCGATGGATACTGCATGAGATGATGACAAGGATGCGATCAGTGTAGAAAAGAATTCAAGTGCGGAGATATGAGTATACAGACTCATTGGAATATCTTTATGGTACGCGTAGACAATATGTTTTGAATGTAGATCCACCTTGCGACCTGAATGTGACTCTTTCATGCTCGATACAATCATTTGAGCCGCTCCAAGGCAACATAAATTACGAAGGTCAGCATGCTCTAACAAAGTACATGTCTAAAAAGCTGCAATACGAGAAGGGTGAGAGGTGCGGTAAGGAGGACAACTGCAAATCAACGCTATACTACGAAGAAAATGGGTTCACATATTGCAAGAGAGGCCATCTGCAGGAGGTAAACGGGGGCCAAAGTCAGCTTAACATTGAGCCTGACGGTGCCATAACTAGGGACAAGCCACGCAGCAAGACGAGGATGATTTCGGCACCCAGGGTAGAAAAACCCGCGTCAGGAGGGAAACACGAGAAAGGATCTCCCAAGGTAGGCCTACACCTCACCTTGCTAAGGCACCTCACTGACAGCATCCAGTTTACAGAGGCACCACCGCTACAGAGCTCTACCTTCAATCCTATCAGCTCATCCTCTGGAAACAATGCTACGCCTTGATCCATACCATTGGCCTACCAGCAGAGCTCGAGACCGTGGTCAAAGATCTATGGGCGTTACGGTTGCAGTTGCTGAAAAGCAAGACCGATGCTACCTCTGACGAGGACACAGTGTTTAGCTCACAGCCGCAAAGCGAGACGGAGACGGAAGACAAGCATGACGGCGTGGGGAGAAAGTGGAAGATTGGAGGAAAAGATATGCCAAGCTTGATTGAGACGCTGGGACTTTGCTATTTGGGAATGATCCTTCTGCGACTACCTGTTAGTATTGGGGAAATACATCGGTATGAATTCTACTGTCTGAGCCTTCAGATGGACTTTTGCTTAAACATCTCGATCTCCAGTTGGGCTGTTAGAGAAGATATTCTTTTCATAAGGGCCGTGAGATTCGTACCCGCTGCCATGAAGCAAAGGCTACCCGCACAGTACCTCAAAGCATTGGATACGACGGTATGGACGTCCCGATCGTTCTGGAAGCTCGACTGACTTGGTACCTGCAGTCTCCGCTCGAGCTAGATCATCTACGCAAGACGATCCATAACCTCTCCCTTTTCTACACACACCACTTCGCGCTCGTCTTCCCTCCACCCAATGTTCCTCTCTTACTCTACAAGCAGATACGCAATCTTTCCTTACCGAGTATGGCTTGATCTCTGGATATTATCCGTCTCCAAGCCTGCAGCTAATGAGATGGCAGTTGCGCTCCACTCTCAAACGCTCCAGATCTCTCAGATACTGTCGTCAGCTTTCGAATTCTCATTGCCTGGATCCCGGCAGCAGACATCCTCATTGCCGGAAGTCCAGCTAACATGTCTGCTCGTCATAGCGGTGAAGCTCTATCATCCGTTTGACGCTTTTGTCCGCCAGGTGCGCTCTCTCGCAGACCCAGCCGCGTTGACGGTTGACTGGAAGTCGTGGGTCGACGGTCAAAGCTCTTCCAAAACTCATGCGACAGACGGGACTAACCTGGAACGTGGAAGTGAGATAAGAGTCACGGAGACCGATGTCATGGACATGACGGGGGAGCAATTAGACGAATACATGGATTGGTACGAACGCACATTTGTCGATGAACCCCGTACGGAGGCGAAAGATCGTAGTCTTCCGAAGCAGCTCCTTGACATGTTCCCCATAGGCCGTACGGATGGGTCCGGCCCCACCCCATACAGTCACGACCGGATGGCTGTCGAGGAGCAGGAGACCGTCAACAAGAGGCTTAATATGGTCATCGGCAAGCTGCGTTTGCGCACTGTTGTCTCGGATAATCCCGAAGATTCCGTAGGGATCAATGGGGACTCGACTCATATCGGAAACTTCTACAAGAGGTACAGGAATGTTGAGGATCTAACGCCGCACGCCAAAGCATTTCACGAAGCAGTCGCTGAAGCGATCGGTGTTAGGTTAGAAACCCTGGTCTTAGCAGTGGGGCAGGTGGAGAGAAAGTTGATCAAGTGGAGAGACGCAAAGGTGAAAGCGGACAAGACGAAGATGACATGACCATGGAGAGCACAAACGCAAAAAGCGCTTGATCAACCGTGAAGGTGGCCGTGAGCGCAATGAATATCAGTTCAAGACGGCTCAATTTACCTTCGGACGGCACAGCCATTCTACCGACGTGTATGAGCAAAGTAGTCTAACGCCGCAGGCTTTCTCCAACGTGTGAAATCGTCTCGAAACACTGTTCGAAGTCTCCGAAGTGTTTCTACTCCAAATGGGTTGCTGCAGGAAGTTTATGGTGCCAACAGACGAGAAAACCCTTTGCGTGACGTTTGCTGCGGAGAGTATAATCGTATTTCGACTCAACGCACGTGCAATGGTCTTTATGGCTCAGACTCCTGGTCGGCTTCCTCAGATGACACGCCGTCTATTTGCCCCCCTCCCTTAAGGACTATGGCGTGGAACAAACCCTCATGCAGGCCGCTGGAGCTAACCTGGAGCTAACCTGCTGGATCGTATAGGATCCGCCATCTTGGTAACCCATTCCCAAGGCGGCATCCATGGTTGGCTGTGGGCTGATGCGCGACCTGAGCTTGTCAAAGCCATTGTCGCAATTGGACCCAGCGGATCGCCCTTCCAGAGCAATTTTGTCAAAGACGGCACGGTCAAGCTCTACGGTATTACGGATATCCCAATAAGCTATGATCCACCTGTCGATCCGATAAATGATTCTGAGACACCGTTGCAAACGCACGAACAGGCTGCCCCCAATGGCAGAACCTGTACCCTGTAGGAGGAGCCTGCGCAGAGACTCAAAAATCTCTCGAGGATACCCTTGTTATTAGAAACGGGCGAACCATGCTCCAATGCTTCTTACGATGAGTTTATCGTGTGGTTTCTTAGGCAGGCAGGTGTGAACGTCAAGCATCTGAAGCTCGCGGATGAGGGAATATACGGGAACAGGCACTTACATTTTCTGGAGAAAAACAATTTGGAGATCATCGATGTGCTTGAGAAATGGATCAAGACGATTCAGTGATGTTTGCTGCATAGCTTCGCATCAAGCCCTCACGAAGTATATACACCAGGACTTGAGGAATACTTTGAGATTCCCACATAGTCTACCAATGATCAGCAATGCTACTGCGTGACTTGGTCGATATGATAAGCCTGTCCGTATGCGGGAGTGGAACCCAAGATCGTGTTTTCTATGGTCTAAGTCTGAGAGGTCCTAAAATCATGTGAACGGACTATCCTGAAGCTTTGGATCATGGAAGCTTAATCAAAGTGCACTCATTACGGTCGATGCCCCTTTCTTCAGGAAAGGTTCGGTCCGAGCTTCAACAAGTTCCGCATTAGAGAGCAATCACTTGGAATAGTCGTAGTCGAAGAAAGGGACAAATGATTAGATAAACCTCACACTGCTGCATATTGTCATCTATCCTGGATTCGCTTTCTATCCTCTTGCTTGAAGAATTACCTACAGGACGTCCGATTCGGTCATGCCCAAATCAAAGAAGCGCCAAGCCTCGGCTGGCAGAGCCGCAACTTCGCCCCACGAACAAAACGAAACTCCCTCGACCATACACTGCACCTACGCATAGCAAGATCGAAGACCGCAACCAGTAAGCCATCATCATCATCGTCCTATCAATGCCATTCCATGTACTAACCTCTCATCTCACCCACAGTGCAGATGTAAGCCCCTTCTCCATCCCCACCCACAACATTCCCTCCGCCCACAGAGACCTAAACCATCCTCCAGCTTCGTAAAGACCCTCACGGGTAAAACCATCACCCTCGAAGTCGAATCCTCCGATACCATCGATAATGTCAAGGCCAAAATTCAAGATAAGGAAGGTATCCCGCCGGACCAGCAGCGTTTGATCTTCGCCGGCAAGCAGTTGGAGGACGGGCGTACGCTGTCCGATTACAACATCCAAAAGGTAAGGCAGCTAGCTAGCTTCTACCAGGCTTTTTTTTGCAGGAGACAGATAAGTTGGTAGAGAAAGAAACGAGATGAAATTGTGGGAGAGACGGAAGCAGTAGACTGACTGGGAGCGGAAACTTGGATTTCGAGAAACGAAAAGCTGATGATATTTGCATGAAACAGGAATCAACCCTCCACCTCGTCCTCCGTCTCCGCGGTGGCATCATCGAACCCTCCCTCAAGGCCCTGGCGTCAAAATACAACTGCGACAAGATGGTTTGCCGGAAATGTACGCCCTCTTCTCCCCCCTCCCTCCCCCTCCCTCCCTCATCTATTTCTCCCCATCCATCCAATCCATCCTTCCTCCCCCTTTAACCAACTTCAAAGCAGGGAAGAAAGAAAAAAAGCTAACCACATCGAAATCCCAGGCTACGCCCGTCTCCCCCCACGAGCAACAAACTGTACGCTTTTCCCCCCCCTTCTTTTTAGCACCACGACGTTCCCCAATATCGAAATTGACTGACTGAATGACGTGTGTATGTATGTAGGTCGCAAGAAGAAGTGCGGGCACACTAATCAGTTGAGGCCTAAGAAGAAGCTGAAGTAGAGGATTCTGTGGGTGGAGCGTGGCGTGGGTTGGGGAGGAGTGCAGGGATTGTTGTGGTTGTGGTAGTGATAGGAGAGATTGAGATAGCATAGGTGAATTCAGAGCTGCTAACTTCAAAGTGCAAGGTTGATCTGGCTTATCGCTTGTGCCTCGTTTATAATCACACCAATCAAACTTGTTGTGCACTTGCAAGTGCAGAATTCAGCATTTCATACCCGTCAATTTCATATCTCGTTGCTAATCATCCCCAAACACCCCTCGTCATTCATCATGAATAAATACATCTAAAGCGCATTCCGCAAGAGGTACCTAAGCCACAGCACCACCCTTTCCAGTACCCCGCCACCTTCCCCCTCCATCAATACATCCTTCGCCAACTCCTCAAACCTCTCCCTCCTATCTTCCTTCGACCCAAAGTCCGTATGGCGCTCAAGGTCCGGTTCCACATCCAGCATGTCACTCAACAAGCTTTCCCCCCCTCGCTCGAGGACCCGCTCGAGAATGTCCCCGTTGATATGCATATAATGTGGTCGGGCAGCCGAAGGCTCGAGTTGCCTTTTATGGGGATTGCCCGGATGGAACGGGCAGATGAGAGGGTTTCGCTCGGCCATGTTCTGAATGAAGCGGAGGAGGCGCCATTGACTGCCTGACAGGATGGACATTTGGGTCAGGCTCCCATCTGCGGAGGAGCCGAGTATGGTCTCATCCTCGAGCCCTGACGGGTTGTAAAGCTTGTCGAGGTTGGTGCCGTACAACTCGTGACCATCCCGAGACCAGACCGGGCGAGATATGCGTCGGAGACGGGTGATTGATCCTCGTAACCCGGCTTCAAACACTGTAACCATTGCGTTATCGAGCCTTCGCTCGGGAGGCTGCCAAAGTCCTACGACCGTACCTCCCATGTCCGAAGCTAGGATAAGGGACTGGGATGCTAGTTGGAGATGATGTAGACCACATCGAGCGTTCTGATCCCCGAACTGGTAGACGAGCCGATCGGTATCGTACCGGTATACTGACAATGATTCGCGACTACTGGAGACGTATATGTACGGCTCTTTCACTGTTATGTGCCTTCCTGGTGACCGCATTGCAATTTTGATTGGCTTTTGCCAAACGACCCGAGGTGGCTCGACCACGCCAAGAGTCTGCATGTATAGATCGTTTCCGCAGCAGTAGACGAGCGACATGTCGGGGTACGTAGCCACAGAATACACGGGTTCATCAGTATCAATCCTTTTCTTTATGGTTAGTTTCGGAGGCTGATTGCCTTTTGCCTTGGTGATTGCGAAGAATAGTAACCGCCCAACTGGCTTGCGTGCCCGGGTCAACTTGGTGTTGATGACCAACATATGGTATTCGTTGCCGCCAACTTTAGGGAGCCACTCGGTCATACCGAGGAACTTCTCCTCTGGTTTGCACTCTGCTGACATCAGTGCTTGGATGCCGTCGGGAGTTTCTCCATTGTCAATGTTCACCGCATCCGGATCAAGCCCAGTAACTGGGTCAACGCTCGGGTCCAGGAACGAGATCATAGGACGCAAACCACGCTTGCCTGGGACGTTAGGTCGCCCTTCGGCTTTTCTAGCAGCCCTGAGGATTTCGAATCTGTTGTGTAGAACAATTAGCTTGTCCAGACGTTTCGAATATATTACTCTAACAGGACTTCCACCGAGCGCGAGCCGGCGAGGAACCATATTTGGCTGCGTATCGATTGAGATGGTCTCCATACGATCTTCATCGATGCAGAGGAATGATCCAGCGGTGAATCCGGGGTCTCCTCCCGGCAACCATGAATCCACAACTTGTGTGATCGCAGATATTTTACCTTGCTGAAGTGACGGCGTGCTTGGGTCTGTTATCCACACGTTGAGCACTGTGGCGGGTGCTTTATCAACATTTGGCGGATATTCTAGGGTGCATGTAGTGTTCTCGCAAGAAATGATGACTCTGTCGGTCGTTGTGTCCTTGAGAACAGTCACAGTAGTGTGGCCAAAAGCCATCTTTTCGCGGAGAGTTAGCTGGTCTGTCGTCTTTGTCAGCATGGTCATCTTCGGTAAAATTCTAGGGGAGCGGTAAACTCACATGTGGCTGCTCCCTGGCTCACTTCAATTACTTCTACAGTGCCATCCCGGAGGCCACAGACAAGGAGCGCTTGCAATCCCCTTGTTCTGGTTCTTGCAATTGTAGCGATACTATCACATATGCCGAATGGACCGGCAAAGGTATGATGAATGGCAGTGGCTGTCTTCACGCGCCCATAAACAACATCGCCCGGTAGGTATACTTCCAGCTCTCCAGCAAGAGTACCGACTAGGATGAGTATTTCATCTTCGATCGCCAGCAAAGAGAGGCAGCATGGCTGTGTACGAAGCGGTATTCTTTGATCCAAAGGCTGATATTCGGTGACAAAGGTACCAAATTCTAGATAGAAATGTCCATCCTCTGGGGCAGCCAAGACAATAATGGTTTTGTTCTCAGTCGTGTGTATGCACGCCGCCAGAATGCGCGAGTCCGTAAAGGGATACATGTATCTTGGCTGAGATCCTTCGTGGTCAAGTCGATTTCTATCGGGCTCGCTATCCTCGGTATCCTCCTCCGTAATGGCATTGTCGGCTTGCAAAAGGGGTACAGGCAATGATGTGGCCCTCAGAGAGGTTTCTGTAATTTGGATAGTGAGGCCTTGGGCTGTGCGTCCTGCAGCAATTGTCTTAGAGGAGAAGTCTAGACCGACATCGTCGTCAACGAGTGTAACATTAGCCTCCAATAGACCTACATCGTCGTTGCCTCGGCTCGCGTCTTGCTCAAGCGACAACTGCAGAAGATAAGTCCGTAATGGGTGAGACAAGATAATATATGTGACATCTTTCAGATTTTCGGTCTGCGTAACTTGCTCGCCTACGTTTCCGTAGGACCCGTGCAAAGCCCATATTCCCAACGCCCCATTCTTCAAGTCATCGTGAAGATCCACTGTGCAGATTTTCTTCGGCGCTTTCACACCGTAGCGTACCTCCGAGATCGAGCCGTGTTGTCCTCTGCCCGAGCATGCGAACAGCCGTTGTTGCCACTTTGATGCATTGTTTGCTACAGCTGCAGTCCCCGCATTCTGCCGGTCGATCGGAACATTAGCAACGGCGAAATCGCTGATTGGTGTCCAATTTGGTATAGTGCCTCGCTGATTGGGACTTCCCTGACGAAGTGGAAAGTCCCAGAGACCTCCATCACTTTCGTCGCCGCCCGCGACCAGCAAATCGTCTGTACATGGACCAAGATCTACAGTCGCAAATGATGTGTTGATGTTGACCCCGAGTCTGCCAATAGTGTGATTGCTGTCGATCATCTGTTTGATACCATGATTGATCACCAAATACTGCACAATCCCGTCCTCCCGGCATAAAAATATATGTTCTTCGTTAGGCCTCATAGTTTTGGACCTCATTGGCCTTGCCCATTGGACCCAAATTGGCCGCCTCTGAGAAGCGCCAGGTTCTTGAGGCTCCGGCTCAAAGGCGAGGCGTTGAGGATAACGATGGAAAGCCCCAGTCAGAATATCTTTGATCAAGACTATGCGTTTTTCACTGACCAAGATAGATGCAGAATTTTTCATAAGAGGTATCAGAAGCAAGGGCAGTTGTTCGTCTGGATGCAAAGGAATCTTGTTCGGCTTCAACTGAGCCTGGTGCAAAGGCATATCTCCATTCCAATCGTACCAAATCAATCGAGATTGACTATTCCTTGCCACGACAAAGAGTAGGATAACCCGATTTGGCTCGCCTTCCGGTGGATGGAGGAACTCCATCTTCAGAATGCCTCCGTCAAGCAAGATAAGCTTTTCCTACAATAAAATGATCATCAGCCGAGAAGTTTGCACGGAGTAGGATGTGCGAACACCCACTTCCTTGATCGGCTCAAGCCCTGAGTTGTCTTTGAAGTCTACTCTCATCTCATCCATTGACTTCAACACATATATGTAAGCCCTCCCTTCATGAGCAGTAACAGCCATTGCACGGGACCTAGAGGTGTCAGTCATTATCGTGTCCAGCGTATCTGGCTTACAACGCACTTGGGATCAACAGCGATTAGCTCGCCAAAGCTTTGTAAAGGCGAGGTCGGAGCTGGTAATGCCTTGTGACTGGACAAAAGTTCAGGTCGCTCCGACCTTCCACTGACTGCACACAAGAATACAAGCCTGTTCGACTCCAGAGCCAGAACGAGGATATGAGGTGCAAGCCCTCGTCGGTTTTGGGCATCAGGATGCAGCAGGTCTCCTTCGTCGGCGACACTATCATCCTCGTCACTATGGAAGTCATCCCAACCATGGATTTTATGGAGCAATCTATCGCTGTAGTCGTGCTTTGTCAGCTTCCTTCGCTCTCCGATTATCCTAGCGGACTTGATTGTTGAGTCGAAGTCACTCTTGGTCATTATTTCGGTTAGAGTGTAGTCTTCTTTGGCTTCTTTAATTGTGACTGACTCTGCGGATACGAAAAGCACATCGTTCTTCGTCCTGTGCCGAATTCTTGCAGGGATGATACGATTGATGACCGAACTTCTGACCAGAGTCCTGGTGAGGATTCCTAAGGATGGCGTCTCTGGGAGATTGATTGACGGCTGACTCCTTTTTCTGCGTGGTGTTCCCGTGTTTTGGGCTCTTACACGGTAGGGGTCCACGTTTCTGGTAACCCATCTTCCATTCTCAAGGACGGTTGTTTGGACTGACATTTTAGGAAAGGCTTCAACAACGATCCACCTTTTAAAAAATTGTTCTTAGGCTTTCGAGAAATTATAAGAGAGGGCTATGGTAGGTTTGCAGCCCCTTTGAGCCAAAGGAAAGGATGACTAGTTGCCAGGAAAATGGGCAACGCGGGGAGATAAGGGCGTCCTAAGAAGAGGGAGAAAGAGGACCAACCCCTTTCAAATATGTCTGATCTGTTCCGCGAAGCCTAGAAGCACTTTTCAAGGGGCTTGGAGCCCCTCATGCGGAAGAGAGAAAAGGAAGAGCTATCTCGACTTGGTGAGCGTAGATAGTTGTGAGGCCAGCAACATTGGTGCAACCTAAAAAAGAAGAAGCTAGAGATTCCGGCTGAGCGGATGCGATAATTCAACTGCAAGTCGACGGTGAGCTGTTCGTGGGGTTTGCACCCAAAGACTCAAGGGTAGTACCACTCCAGTAGAAAATGTCCAGTAGAGGAAGGAGCGATTGTGAGGGTCGAATCAATGAAGGTTGTGCTCGAATGCAGGTAGCCTCTGGATGTTCTAATAGGAGAATATGTAAAGGTCATTGTGCTGCTGCTGCTGCTACTACTGCTGCTGCTGACCGTACTTACCTTAGTCTGAGCCCCAAGGCTGGCGCTTGTAGGCCTGTCGGTTGCTTACCCTTCGTCTGGACTACCCGGCGTCTTTGCCCTAATTCTAAGCCTTCTAGGGGGCCCTACAGCGCCCATCATCCGCGATGGAGCTAAAATGAAGTAGCGACTCTATCTCAGGAATATCGACCTATCAATCCTTGCTTCTACATCAGGATACATTCCTTGCAAACCATGATCATCTACACCTCTCATAGGCCTTCAGGGTCGACTACATCATCAAACGTATGCAATGGAGATGCGGAATGAGGACAAGCGTGAGCTGTCAGAACATTTTGACAGCAGTACCTCCTCTCTTGGTATTCCCAAGGAATTCCAGGACAGGGATCATGAAAAGACAAAGCTGTCACATGAGGTCGACCGCATACTAGCCGCTTGCGGGGACCCTCCCAATCTAGATCTTCTGATCGGACTTGCAACTTCTACCGGTGGCTTGATCAACGACGAGGTACGAAAGGTAGCCTGTAAGTCTTTGGTAGAGCTGAAATGTCCCTATTTTTCGACACTGACCGCTACTGAGGGCCGCTGTTGCTTGGCTACAGAAGCGACGAGTCCGAGCTCAGCGGCTCTGCTCGCTCGTGGAGGGATCTGCCGCGTCATAAAGATGAAGATCAAGTCAAAATTGACGTGAACCGGTCTTTCATCTACTACCCTAAAAGTAGGCCTGCTTAGAGCCCCTAAGATAGCTCGGTGCTAACGTGGATCTAGACGAATCAGAAAGGCAGCTGGATCGACGGAAAGGAGAGCTTTCCTCTGTGATAACCCAAGTCTTGAGGGAGCACCCGATGCTCTCCTATTTTCAAGGGTTCCACGATATTGTTCAAGTCTTTCTACTTGTTCTGGGTGTCGATCATGCACCCAAAGCTGTCGCCCATATCTCACTCTTACGTATCCGTGATTTCATGCTGCCTTCGCTCTCGGCATCCATTGCACACCTAAAGCTACTGCCGTCCATCCTCTACGCGGTAGACCGGAAGCTCTGCCTCCATTTGTCACAGACGCAACCGTTTTTCGCCTTGGCGGCTACACTCACATTGTACGCTCACGACATTCAGGAGTATGGTGACATAGCTCGCCTATTTGACGTTCTCATCGCGCAGCCAGCGGTGGTCTCCATCTACTTCTTTGCCGTTATCATACTTTCCCGCCGCGATGAACTGTTCGACATCCCTGCAGATGAACCCGAAATGCTTCATTCTGTCCTGTCCAAGCTACCCAAGCCTTTGAATCTGGAAGCTTTGATATCCAGGACAATGGCACTCTTTGATGAACATCCTCCAGAAGGTCTGCCCTCAAGAGCTTGGGCGAAGATCTCAGTTTACAGCGTCTTAAAAACCACGAGGCAATCTGTCAGGCACCAAACCCTCAAGGATGGCGAAGAATTGTTCGAACTTCAGGCATTGCAGTTACGGAGAGTAGAGATGCAGAAACGAGCAATGGCCACTATCTGGAAATACAGACGTCCTGCTACTCGGATTGGCTTTGCATTCTTGGTCGGTATTCTTTCAATCTGGCTCGGTAGAAGAGTAGGACTGGAGGGAATTCCTAGTTCTGGTCCAAAGAAAATATTGGAAGTCTTCAGAGGACTCTTTCGTTGAAACATCTCAACAGGCTATCACATAAGAATTCTGTACCTTACATAGATTACAAAAGCTATGGGTTTTCATATTTTTGCATATTCCGCTTGGTGCGAACAATTAAACGGAGACTGAGGTGGGATCTGGGAGCTTGATTGAATGTAACAAAGATTAGAGTAACCTTTAACATGAACCGCTTTAATCAAGGCTGTCGGCGTCGAGTCTTCGTTCAGCGCCGGCTAAGTTGCCATTTCTGCATTTGGTGCTTGGCGACACGTGTGCCAGTCGATCCTAAGCTCAATCATTCAAAACGCACCAACCAGAGGGAGATAAAGGTTGCTACATCGTAGGATGGCAAATAGAGGCTACGATGTCGTCGTAGACGTCGACGAAGGGGTAAGCCAGCCGTCCAATTTGAGCTTCAAGCCATGGATACTAACTTATCCTAGGGCGATCTAGGTCATACAGACCTCCAACAAGACGACCTTGAATTTCACTCTTCCAGTATGCTCGCAGGACTTTTTCGAACCTTCCATCGCTAATTGAAGCTTACTAGACTTCAACGACCCATCGAATCCGCGCTCCAAGATCCCCCCAGATACATCCACTCCCTTCGGCAGCACCCAAAACCAGACACCATCCAAGCGGTTCCTCTGGACCCTCTCGTTCTACGCCCAATTCTTTGATGTCGACACATCAGAAGTTCTTCGCCGATGTTCCTCTTCGCTATACCCGCGTGCCCCATTCCTGGATATTCTGGATGGAAACCCTGATCTCTATGGCCCCTTCTGGATCGCTACGACCCTTGTCTTCATACTTTTCATCGCAGCGACCATCAGTCAATACCTGAGCCGGAACCATGATATTCATTTCGAATACAATTTTGCCCTGTTAAGTGGCGCTGCAGGTCTAATTTATGGCTACACGGGCTTCGTCCCGGTCGGACTATGGGCCTTACTGCGCTGGTTCGGAGCCGAATCAGCAACACTGGTCGAATGCTGGGCGTTATATGGGTATGCGAATGTGATATGGATACCAGTGGCCATAATCAGCTGGAGTCCGATTTCGGCATTGAACTATGTCTTCACGGCCGTAGGATTTGTGGTGAGCGTTGTGTTTCTGGTCAGGAATCTGTGGCCGGTGGTTAGTGTCACGGACGCGAAGATCAGTAGGATTCTGGTCATTGCGGTGGTGGTGCTGCATGCGGGGTTAGCTATTGCGATCAAGATTACATTCTTCGCGTAAGTATCTCTTCCAATTGCGTGAGACTGTGTACTGATGCATCGTGACAGGCATGGCAGTCCCGCCTTGAAGAATACTAAACCGAGTGATGAGGGAGATGCGGTCACAAACGCCACAATGTCTCTGCTAGGATTTTGAGCGATACGGGCTTTCTTCGCTTCCATAGCTTCTAATTCCTATTCGGATACCCAGCTTCTTAGAATCCAACCACTCATAGATCTAAAGATATTGCAATATGAATCATCTCAACAAAGCTGGTCTTCCTGCTGGACCAAGCTTCCCACGTCCCGAGTGAGCATTTGCTCCGTTTGCATTCATAAGTCTAGTAAATCAATCGGAAAATAGCCTGACCCATTTTTGTACATGAATATAGCCTATACAGGTCCAAGAGTAAGTGGTTTCGGCGGTGGTGGATTTTATCATAACACCGCCATTTCCGACTCCGCATCCCGCACTAGCGAGTATCAAGAGCATGAAGCCACACTTGCCGCTCTCTTGACCAACCTTCAACAAATGTTATTCAACACCTTTTACAGAGTCTAAATCTATTCAGAGCACCATATTAAGCTCTTCTCATCAGACAGATTTTCTCCGCACAAATGGCGCCAAAGAAGAAAGGCAACAAGAAGGGCAACGACGACTGGGAAGCGGACCTTGGTGAATCGCCAGATCCTATTGCTGCCGCAGCCCAAGAAGCAAAAGAGGTTGAAGCTGCTCGAGATACGGGACTCGATGAAGCTTCTGGAGGTGGAGGCGGTCTACTAGCTGCTCTAAAGAAAAACAAATCCAACAAGAAGAAGAAAGGCAAAGTTGTGGAGGAGGACTTTGTGGATG
This sequence comes from Xanthoparmelia taractica, assembly GCA_033085395.1. Taxonomy (NCBI): domain Eukaryota; kingdom Fungi; phylum Ascomycota; class Lecanoromycetes; order Lecanorales; family Parmeliaceae; genus Xanthoparmelia; species Xanthoparmelia taractica. The sequence goes on along the minus strand of JANQBS010000110.1, from coordinate 58,900 downwards.
GCGAAGACCCCCCCCCAGGGGATGGCGTCAACGGTCATGTAGAATCCGACGCTATACAAGATTTAGCCACCAAGGCACCTGAGGAGGCTACGACAGACGACCTATTCGAGGAGCAGGTCACGAAGGCCAAGGGCGGGAAGGGTAAACAAGGGAAGAAAGATGGGACGTTAGTGCCTAACGACGAGGCAGATAGAGATGATGCAGAAGAAGGCGGCACAGGTGGGGTCAAGAGCAAGAAGGAGAAAGAGAAAGAGAAGAAAGAGAGAGAGAAGGCGCGGAAGAAGGAGCAGGTACGTGCATGATTTCAGTGCCAGCCTGGCCACTATAGAATTACAGATGGATGGAAGCTCATTCCTATGCTTGCTTTTCCCAGGCTGCTGCGAAGAAAAAGCAAGGAGGCGCACTGCCTGCGCAGAAAGAGGAGCCTATAAAGCCCGTAGCCGAAGCGAAGCCTGAGGTTACACCAGCTGCCGATACAGGGAAGGGAGGAAAGAAGAAATTACCGCCTGCCCTTGCAGCGCTCCAGAAACAACAGGAACTCTTGCGTAAGCAGCAAGAAGAGCGAGAAAAAGCGGATGCCGAAGAGAGAGCCAGGATAGAAGAAGAGGAGCGGTTAGCGGCGGAGGAGGAAAAAAGGAAAGAAGAGGCTCGAGCGCGGAAGAAAGAGAAGGACAAGGAGAAGAAAGAACAGCTAAAGAAAGAGGGAAAGTTGATGACACCAGCCCAACGGGAAGCGCATAGACGGAACGAATTGAAGAGAGAACAGATGCTTGCTGCTGGTGTAAAGGTTGCAGGACTGGACGAGGAACCCGCGGAGAGAAAGAAGCCAGTGTACGATAACAAAAAGAAGAAGGGGCTGAAGAAGCCAGGTGACGATGTCAGAATACAGGAAGAGAAAGAAGCTGCCGAGGCAGAAGCTCGGCGGCAAGCCGAAGACGCCGAACGTCTGAGGTTAGAGGAAGAGGAGAAAGTGAGGGCTGAAGCTGCGGCAGCAGCAGCAGCACAGGAACCCGAAAGTGACGGTCTCGAGGATTGGGAAGCCGTTGCCGATGCTGACGACAGCAACGTCAAAGAGAGCTGGGAGATGGACTCTGACGAAGAAGCTGCCGCCTCGAAACCGCCGCCTCGAAAGTCCAGTGCTGTTACTAATGGTACAGAAGCACCCAAAGCCGCACAAACAGACCTGCCTTCGAGGCCCGCTCCCTCTGCACAGCAACCTCCGCAGAAGCCACAGCACAAGCCAGTTGAATCCGATTCCGAGTCGGACTCTGACGACTCGTCTGGCGATGCGCAGGCAACAGCCACACAACGAGCGGCTGCACAAAAGAAAGCCGAAGCTGCGGCGAGGAGGCAGAAGCAGCACGAGGAGGCGCTCGCTGCCAGATCAAAAGACAACCTCCGTTCTCCTATTTGCTGTATCCTGGGTCACGTCGATACGGGAAAGACTAAGCTACTGGACAAGATTCGGCAGACCAATGTACAAGAAGGTGAAGCTGGAGGTATCACGCAACAAATAGGTGCAACTTACTTCCCAGTCGACGCTCTAGAAGCTAAGACAGCGGTTGTCAACAAGGACAATAACTTCGAGTTCAAGGTACCTGGTCTTCTGGTCATCGATACTCCTGGTCACGAGTCCTTCACAAATTTGCGATCTCGGGGATCCTCATTGTGTAACATTGCCATTCTTGTGGTTGATATAATGCACGGGCTGGAACCACAGACTCTAGAGTCAATGAAATTACTCCGTGACCGCAAAACTCCATTCATCGTTGCTCTCAACAAAATCGATCGTCTATATGGCTGGAAGAAAATTGACAACAACGGTTTCCAAGAGAGTATGGCCTTACAGAACAAAGGAGTGCAAAACGAGTTCCGAGATCGCCTCGAGAAAACAAAAGTCGCCTTCGCAGAGCAAGGCTTCAACTCTGAGCTTTACTGCGAGAATAAGTCCTTGGCAAAGTTCGTTTCCTTAGTACCAACATCAGCTCACACAGGAGAAGGCATTCCAGACATGCTAAAGCTGCTTGTCAGCCTCACGCAGGAGAGAATGACCAACAAACTTATGTATCTATCCGAAGTCGAGTGCACAGTTTTGGAAGTCAAAGTCATTGAAGGTCTAGGGACAACCATCGACGTCGTCTTATCAAACGGTGTTCTTCGAGAGGGTGATCGAATAGTCCTTTGCGGCATCAACGGCGCAATTGCGACAAATATTCGAGCATTACTCACCCCAGCACCGCTGAAGGAGCTCCGCCTGAAGTCCCAATATGTCCACAACCAAGAATGTAAAGCATCACTGGGTGTCAAAATTGCGGCCAACGACCTTGAACACGCCATTGCCGGTTCGCGGCTCTTGGTCGTCGGACCAGGCGACGACGAAGAGGATATCGAGGAGGAAGTCATGTCTGACATCGAGAACCTCTTATCGAAAGTCTCGAAAACAGGACGTGGCGTCAGCGTCCAAGCATCCACCCTCGGCTCTCTCGAAGCCCTCCTCGAGTTCCTCAAAGTCTCCAAAATTCCAGTCGCAAACATCTCCATCGGTCCCGTCTACAAGCGGGACGTCATGTCCGCAGGCATCATGCTCGAAAAGGCGAGAGAATATGCAGTGATGCTCTGTTTCGACGTCAAGGTCGATAAAGAAGCGCAGGAGTATGCGGACCGTGAGGGAATCAAAATTTTCACGGCGGATATCATCTATCATCTCTTCGACGACTTTACGAAACACATGGCGCAACTGGCGGAGCAAAAGAAGGAGGACAGCAAATTGTTGGCTGTGTTCCCCTGCGTGCTGAACCAGGTGGCTGTGTTCAACAAAAAGGATCCCATTGTTGTCGGGGTCGATGTTGTCGAAGGCAATCTGAGACTCCTCACGCCAATTGCCGTGGTACGGACGAACCCAGTCACAAACGTCAAAGAGGTTGTCAATTTGGGCAGAGTGTAAGTTCTTCCACCCTCCTTCCCCACCGTGTCTCCAAAGACTCATTGCTTATTCCCACACACAGCCAATCAATCGAGCGCGACCACAAACAAATCCCCATGGTAAAGCGCGGCCAGCCCTCCGTCGCCATCAAGATCGAAGGCCCCAACCAACCGGTCTACGGTCGCCATTGGGAAGAAAAAGACACGCTCTACTCGTTAATCTCACGGCAGAGCATCGATACCTTGAAGGAATTTTACAGGGCTGACGTCAGCAATGATGAGTGGGCGCTGATTAAGAAGTTGAAGGGATACTTTGATATTCCGTGAAAATGAATGAATTGAGGAAAAGCGAAATTTGTAGAGTGACAGACATGATTGGCATGATTTGCATTGTTTAGCTGATGTATGTATGCATGGCTTGGATGTGACAAAACGGCGGACGCTTGGTGTATGTATATACGCAAATGCATCTCAGGAGCCTCGCTTACTTTTGGACCTGTTGGGATCCTGACAGTAACAGTGTGTGCCAGAGATCACGCAAGGACTGAGGTTCTAATTCGCGGATTGCTAGCGGTCTTTGCTCACCATCGACCAAACCCAAACCACCCACGTTTCTTCTCTTCCGCACCTTTCGCCCCCTCAGTAACCCCATTTTCAGGTTTTCCATTAATCTTTCGAACGCGCCCTGGATACTCGATGTAATTGAACGCTACGTCCAGGAACAGCGGTTTCACAGGTATCGGCTCCACCTTCGGCGGGTACGTGACCAATTTCGTGAGGTCGACGTCATTCGGAGGGTATTCATCCAATCGCTCTATCAACGGCGGCACGGGGTTGTTATTTTTGTTGGAAGAAGCGGATCGGATGTTGTCAAGTTCGACGAGGGCGCGGTGCTGGGATACGAGGCTTTGGAGGAGTGAGTGGAGGTCGGACGCTTGCGCTGGGGTGATGTCCAGGTTTGGAGGTTTTTCGTCCGATGTCTGTGTGCTGGAGGCGTGGGGAGATGCTCGATTGGCCAAGTCCAGAGCTCGGGAAAGCAGGGCGAGGGCATTCTTTGTTTGCAATAGCAGGGCGTGAGAGCGAGCAATGGCGAGGCATCTTAGTGCCGCAAAATACGCCCTTTTGGCGTCGAGTTCTTCGACAAACTTTTGGTCGGCTGCTACACCTGGTAGCTCTTTGACCGAGTCCAGGCTCTGTATTGTGGAGTTGTGGAGTACGACTCTTTCTCGTAGCCTGGTAAGTTTTCGTCCGGTGCTTTCTTCCTGAACTTCCGTCGCCTTACGGCCTTGTCGGGGCTTCTTATGTGTTTCTGGTTCCAGCAATGCCCCGTCTTGTCTCCCACAGAGGATTCGATTCCTTCCGATTCGCCATCCGACCAATGCGTAATTGACTGCGGTCCTGGTAATTTGCAACGCCTGCATACGTCGATCTCCTTGGGGAACACCTTCCGCAGAGAGCTCATCAAGAGCAGTTTTCGTGGCGTCGACTGCGTCTTGACTGGGAATAAGAACTTCATCGTAAGCGGCTGCTTTCTCTTGGGGCGCCGCATCTGGATTAGACACCAGATAGGCGGAGAGCTTGGTTTCCGCATTGGAGACTGCCGCTAGAGCCGTAGCAATAGCTGCGTCTTCTAGGTTTACGACGCGTGATCGCCATTGGATCGTCTTTGGTACATTTTCAGCATTACCGCTCGGCGTCCTCTTTTGGGTGGTGGCTGGGTCATCCAATGCATCTGGGCGTTCTTTCAGGATTTCCCGGACGAAGGCGCTGTCTTTGGGGACATAGCGTGAGATGATGCTATCGATCGATGTGGTTCGGGGCAGTTTCAGTTGGTAGGCGGCGTATCGTATGCTGGGGTCGATTGTGGTATTCAAGAGATCCTGGAAAAGAGCATCCTGTTTTGGGCCTCTGCTCTGGGCAACCGCGATGTATATAAATCGAGCTTCCGAGTACTCGCGCAGACAGTTGTCCCAGCTCTGCTTTTCGAATTCAATGGCACCCTGTAATGAGACGTAGTACGCCCGTGCTTCGAGTAGGGTCTCCGATGTAGCCTTGGTAACCTCTTTGTTCCCGAGCAAGTCCACAAGTTGTCCAGCGTAGGTGCTAGCTTTGTAGAGGCGAGAGCGGATGTGAGACTTCGTTGATCCAGTGATGCTATGAGCTCCGGATTCTGCAGAATGCGTTGACTTCATATGCATCGCTAGGGCCCATGCTCGCTCGGAAGAAAGCAGGAGCAAGTGTATAAATCTGGAATGTTAAATGAGGTTTTGCAGATCAAAGCTCCAGAGTCGACTTACTCATAATTTCTTGCTATATCTTCAGCCGTGACCGCATGTCTTGCCGCATACTTTTTGGATTTGGTAGAGGTGAAGTGGAGCTTCTTCCGTACAACAAGCAGGCGTCGGGAGAGCTGCTTCCTGTAAGATGCATAGTCACCGACCAGAAGAGCTTTCTCGCGCTGAGAGACAATAAATCGGGTGATATCCATTCTGATATGCTCAAGGACGGACTTTTGGGGTCTTCCAAGTTTGCTTGCTTTATGTCGATTGTACGTAGTAGTTCAATTACATGATAGGCTATACCGGATAAATTAGGGCTAGGGCTATCGGAGAAGTGCATGCCAAATAAGGTACCTAAGATATAGGCCAAATATGTAGTACGAATGTAGGTGGGTATTCTCCACTCCCATAGCACTTCAGTATACCTACCTAAACTCATACAATCCAGCCATCTCAAGAGCCTTACGCCCCTCAACGTCCGTGTCATTACTCAGCCCCTTAAACCTCCTTATTTTCCCTATACGCGTCAATCTTCGCCATTATCGCCTTATATGTATCTGCCCCCACAATCACCTTCAACGACGGCTCCTTCAAAACCGCCAACTGATTTCTTGCTTTTACGCCCGTGGCTAGATCCCCAGCTTTGCTCCATTCCGCTTCGCCATTACTACTTAGGCGCTAATGTAGTCATAGACTGGGTGGCGCTGGGCGAGGAACTCCATGGAGCGTCTGGGTCGTAATAGGTAGAGGATTACTATGAGGGAGCCGCTGCTAGAGGAGACATAGAATTAGCGCAAGACGCTAAGCGTGCTGATGACCAGGTGACCGACCTCAGGTTGATGAAACCTGAACAGCAAATAAGCGGACCACGAGAAGTCGCTAGGTGTGTTTCTAACCTCAACCACGAGTTACAGTGGATGCTACTTGAACAGGAGAACTCATCCAACCGAAAACCTCCGCAATTTGTTCTTTGGACCCCGAGCTGACCAAGAACCAATCCATATACCGTGTGGCTTCAGCTTGGGCTACCCTTGGTGTTTCTAGCTCTTCCGGGCCAACTGACGAGGCCTCACCATTTCCGGCAAACTCAAAGAATGAAAGATTGCATGGATGAGTATGCTACCCATGTGTGGTTCTGTCATCGAGGATCGTCTAGCCGCCTTGATGACGACCAAGACTTGGTGACGTTGGCCACCAGGCCTACGAGAAAGTCTGAGGTACCCATCTTCGCCATCTCCCTTTCACGGTCATTCCTCCTGGTTAGCTCCTTACTTTCACTATTTTTCTCCTTGTTACGCTCGTCAAGTAAGGCTAGTACAGGATCATGTCTCTCAGTCTGCAACTGTGCTCCGGCTTTGAGCAAAATCTGGACGACTCCCTTGTGCTTTTGTTGTGCCGCTAGGTATAAAGGCGTCGCACCGTCATTGCCAGCTGCTTCAAGGTCAGCCCCGGCCGAAAGCAGCACCTGCACCATGTCTTCGTGGCCACGATATGCTGCTGCATGAAGTGCTGATTTGCCCCATGCATTCATGATAGCGTGTTCTGTGGACAAGCCAGACAAGATGCCGTGAAAGACCTTCTCCCTGACTCCCTTATAGGATTCCATCGTCTTTCTGTTTCGAATGTCCACATCAGCATCAAACTTAAGCAAGAGTTCGACGACTTCCATTTCATTGTACCAGGCTGCATTGTAAATCTTTGTCTCTCCCAATCGCCCATGTCCTAGGTTAGGGTCCGCGCCATATCGAAGCAGCAGTTCAACAACATCACCTCGACCGTTGCCACCAGCTTTATAAAGTGCAGTGCATCGTCCAGAGATGAGTACATTGGGGCGTGCCCCTTCCTCAAGCAGCAACTCAACGATGCTAGCAAAGCCACCGATACTAGCAAGGTAAAGCGGCGTTCGACTTAAGGAGTCTCTCGCATCAATGTTAGCTCCATAATCTAGCATAAGTCGCACAAGAGCCCGCTTCGGACAACTGCAGGCAATGTGCAAAGCGGTGGTCCTCTCAAACTTGGACTCCGCTTCGTACTCGAGGAGTAATCGCGCCATTTTCCCGTCTCCGTGCCTAACGACACCGAACAGGATCGGATCGCCTTGTCTGCCATTCTCACCGTCTTTCGCATTGACGTCTGCACCTTGGCTAAGGAGGAAGTGAACAATTTCAAACCAGCCAGCGTACGCCTCCCTATACAAAGCCGTAGTCTCAGGGTACGTGTGTCTTTTCGATATAGTAGTGGTTGTCGGAGGATTAGCAAAGGCATCAAGTGGCACCATGATTTCTTCGGTCCAGGACTGTGGGCCCTTGGATTCGATATGTTCTCCGGATGCCAGCAGCTTCTTTACGCGTTTTAAATCACCGCTTGAAGCAGCCCTTGGGAGCAGGTCACTTGTCAGTGATAACCTTGAGCGGAATGGCGCAAGTTGAGGAAGCTTCGAGCATTCTTTGCGAAAGGCCCATCTGATCTGCGTTTGCGTTCGCTTGCCAACAAGAATGTTAGGATGAGTGCGGCGTGGTAAGTCGATGGCCTCGTCCTTGGAGTCATCGGCGTCGGTCGCCTTCTTAGGGGCTCCAGGGTCCTTCAGCAATGGCTCTTCCTTCCGGACTCTAGCTTTCTCATCTTCTGCAGCAGCGCAATGCATAGGAGGGTTGAGATACGCCAAATCGACTTCACTCAAATTTGACCGTGGGATCAAAACTTCTTGCTTATCTGAGTCAAGAACAGCAACAAAGGACTGCCCTGACCGAGAGAACTCAGTAGATAACATGCCCTTCAATATGACATCACCTTTTACGTTGCGCCATACACGGGGCTTGCCTGACGAGCTCTCTGTCCGGGTGTGCTGCGGCACATTGTCATATCTAGCGTCATCGTGGACCAAGAATGATGATGTCCCAGGGGTAGGACTTTTGTGCGAGTTGCTTCTCTGCTCAAGGGGTTTGGAATTCGGATCTTCCAGCTGTAACTCTCGACCAGAGTCATTCGGTTCCCCTGGCCGTAGATCCTTGGTCGACGGCTTTGGCGAGATGGTCTTCTTAGAGTCTGCATCACTTTCTGCAGAAGCTCTCTGTGAATTTGACCGGAATGGCGTTTGGTATATTGGAGGTGGCGAGCTTAGAGTCTCATCGCCTGTGCAGAGTGAGGTTGACCCATCTGTGTCGAGCAAGCCACATTTAGTAAGCTCCCTGATTCTAAGAAATATTGCGGCTTCGTGTTCTCGCAACACGTTGCTTGTAAAGCCGGCTTCGTTGAGCTTGCTTCTGAAGCTCTTCCACACGAACTTCTCGTCATCGGTATGGTCAGATAGAAGTGATTCTCTGTCGCCCACGATGCGGAACTCTGCGCACATTTGATCGAGTTTGCTCATTAAGAGGGGTAGTTCGTCCTTTATGTCTTCAATCTTCTGCTCGATTCGTCCGAGGGAGCTCAATCCGACCATCTGTAGGAACTCGGACAGTCTGGCTGTATAGAAGGCAAGGTTACCGCGATACTCTAGATAGTCTTTCTTTGGGAATCTCGCTCGATCAATGATCCGGATGTTTGACGTGGCGAGTCTTTTGTGCTTGCCAATGAGTTCCGCTAGCGGCTTTAACGATCTTTCGCAGTTCTTGAAGTGTATCGCAAAGTCTATTCGAGTCCTATCATCTTTATGGAGCGGCGAGTCAGGGTTCTGATACTTCGTCTTTACTCCTTCGAGCACGAGATATAGACTCTGAGACCCTGGATGCCTCGGCGAAGTCATTGGGAGCGTGTCGGCAATGCTGTACCGTATCCTTCGCAAGGCTGATAACGGTGATGATGTCGCCGACACTCATGCCAAAGGACATTTTGTATGCTATGGTTGTCAAAGGGATGGTGACGAATAGCACTCTTCTAAGTTTACGGTACAGGCAGGTATGGGAAGCGCGTTATCGGCAGACAACTGGTATCAGGGAGGGAGCATGTAATTTTTTATAAAGGGAATGCTCGTCATAAGGCTGTCGCGAGGCTGATCGAGCCATCCTCGAATGCCTCGCGGCCATTGCACCAATAGGGGAGCCTGCAATCAGCCACGTTACAGAAGATTTAAAAAGAAAAGTGGGAGGCTTTAAGTAGAAGAAACTTGAAAAATCACTTTCTAGCCATGACTATTTCCAAGCTGGTAAAATTAACCATTCAAAACAGATCATAATCTGGTGGTCGTGGCGAGTATGAGGATTTTATAGAAGGGTCGCCACGAGATAGTATCTCTTAGACCTTTGCCAATGCTACGGATAAATACGGATATAACTATTAGTTCCCTTCTTAACCGTAGATTGGTTCTTTACGTCTTATTCCCCGTACACCACCCCTCGTGCTGCTTCTGAACAGATCGGGTTGATGACTAGCTACTTACCTTAATCAGCCGAGTGCGCTGGACGCTCAAACTTCGGAAGCTTGAGAGCACGCACGGATGGATTCCAGTTCAATTTTTTCAAAGGCTCCACGTTCGGGCTCTCATGAGTGAATCCTCGGCTGGCATATCATTCGGCGTCAGTCTGGTCTGTTTATACTTCGTCTGTAGTACCAACATGTCATTCCGTGTGCGGAAACAGTCATTGTCGACGGATATCTGTTTTCTTGCGTGGAACCCGAAGCCTTGAGTGGGTAAGGGTCGGCAGCGTGCTATGTACAAGTAAGTCACTGCGGTCAGAGAGGATATGGCCGAGTAGAAGGGGAAGAGGCTGCATGATGGCAGCAAAGCGTTGAATATTGCTGTGCTAGGTGCTCGACAGCCTCGTTGTGTTGTGACGGTGACGACTGGAGGGGATAGATCTTGATCAAGGAGATTCGCTTTCCTCTTATAGTTATGCTTTCGAAAATGTTGATATTTGGTTCATCTGTACGTGTTCGTTTTGTCCAAGCTTGTGACTATAGCCAAGCTGTATCATAGCAAGGTGAGAACGTCAAAGACGATTGTGTGATGGGATTTTCCTGGTACGTGAACATGCCTCTGCTGAGGAAAACAATTGAAACAAACAAAGATAATTGGAAGATAAGGCCTGCAGGTTTAACGCCGAGTACATCAAGCTAAGAGATATGAATTAATCAGAAAGCTTACAGGCGTTACCGTTTCAACAAATGAAATACAGCATAGGTGAGCAAGATTGACGTGATCCCGAGTCAGATATTATAGCACCCGAGTCATTCCACTTGCTTCCCCATTTCTGGTAGCTGCTTCATCCTTGGCATCTGGGGATCGAATTCTAGGCTCCTCCGCTGGTGCTCGTAGTTGAGTGTGTGTACCACAATATTAGGCCTGAATCTGTGAACGATCCGGTTCCTCCCAGTGAACCCGTCGTAAAGGGAAGTTGCCTGTGTTGAATTGGCTCTCGGCTGACCTGCAATTTTGAGTGAGTGTTGCTTCTGCCGCCGAATAGAAAGAAACCTTTCGATATGTGGGATGGTCTGTTGATAGATCTGCTCTCGCTGGGACGCGAAGCTTAGGAGCGAGTCAATAGACCTTTGCTTGCAGGCCTCGGCGTACTTTTCGCGCATACGCAATGAGTAGAGCGAGCAGTAATGCCCGACAGCCAGCGGCTTGTTCTGAGGGGGGAAGGCTGAGGCGAAGTGAATACCGCGAGCAGCTTCCTCGAAACAAGAAGGGCAGATGAGCAACGAGGCATCTTCGTCGCCATACCAGTTGGCGTTCTCAAGGAGGCGAGTGCCTCGGCAGGTTGGCAGAGACGCGAGTCGAGAGACGTAATCTAGGAAAGGTGTCGGGTTACGCGTGAAGTACATTTGGTTCCATTTGTCGACGTATTTAGAGCATCGAGGGCCCCAAGGATTGAAGACATACTCGTGACGTCCCCGGAGGGTAAGACAGGCAGTGGAAAAGGTGACCCCAGTCGGCACTTTGGTTCCAGCCGGCGTGGCAAGCAGCGCAGATGTCAAAATTCTCGATGGTTCGAGTAGCATCAGTCCTATCAGGCAGGCCATACCACTCGCCATCGATGATGCCCTCTTCGTTACACATCGGCTTAGACAATACTGAGCTTGCGACATAATGCCACTTCTCGAACATACCGTATGCCAGTAGTATATCAGAACAAGCAGCCATCGGAGCCGGCCGGAAATCGCATATCATTTGGGATTTAATGTGGAGCGGACTGAATGTTACTTGAGCGACATGCTGATCTATATTTTGCTGCCAGCCGGCACGATCGAGGAAGCAGGCTTCGCATACGGTCATATCGCGAATTGGTGACGGCCTCACCGTGTTGAACCATTTTTTCGCAGAGACTAGTGTAAGCACGCTACTTACGCATGTTGGAGGCGACATTCTATGGCGGGCGGCTTGAACAAACCTATGCCAATCTACACTCTGCGCGTATCCTTGCAGACTGTGCTTCAGGTAGGGTATTGCCAGATCACACGATCATACCTGATTCGTCGGTTGCTGCTTCAAGTGCGGTACGAATTGGACCTCGAGGTCGGTGCCCACAACAACGTCCTCGTAACATGCTTCGCAATAGACAAAGCCTGGGATATCGTCGTTGATTGGCTTGAATCACTTGACATCGTTGCCGCCTTTGATGCCTTGGATACCTGAGCAAGACTTGATGGTCATTCGTTGCTCGAATTTATATTCTTTAGAAAACATAATATTTATTTTTCTCAATTCCATGTTATATCTTAAATCTAGATTATTGTCACGATAAATGAAGGTGTAGTGGGTGTTGACTGCTTCATTGACTGAGTATGCTCCAAAAACTCTTCTCCGGAGCATCATTGATCCCACCCGGGCTTGGCATACTCGGATATGCAATCTACCTGGATATGCAATCTTAGGGCTAGGGCTAGAATAAGAAATCTAAGCGTATATTATTATTTAGCTATGTATCCTTATTAAAGATACTTTAACTTATAAATATTAATATACTTTTAATATTTCTTTTATATATATTTTTTAAAATATTCTTATTCTATATTATATAATATAAAATTTTAAGATTTATAAATTTTATTATCGAGACTTAGGGTTAGGGCTGGGTCGAAGATTATCTATCTAAATATATTCTATTATTTCTATTATTACTTTATAAATATTACTTAAAATATATAATATTATTAACTCTTAAAGAATATATTATATACTTTATATAATAATTATTTTAAAATTTCTATAATAAGTCTTTAAAATAGTTATTATAAAAATTTCGTAGTTAGCCCTAGCCCTAAGATTGCATATCCAGGTAGATTGCATACTCGTTAATTCTAGGATATGCACAATTAGGGCTAGGGTTAGCATTATCAAAATGCCTATATCTCATTAATTGATCTCTGCTTAAGTCGCATTATTATTTAGTATATTTCTCACTAAAGAATCTTACTCGTTAAGTAAAAATTAATAGAATCTTTAGAAGTAAAATTATAAAAAAAAAAAATTAAGTAATTAAAAAGCTTTATAATTATACTTCTTATATATAGCGCTTTAGAACGACTAAACTATATTAGAAACACGTCTTTATTCGACTTATTAATAAATCTCAGCGCGCGAGATTTATTTAAAAGAATATAATACGATAAAGTAATAAGGCGAAGTATGATATAAGCTCGTAACGTAACTTTATCTCTTATTAATTTATGCTACTCGTAATTAATTTAAATAATATTAATAAAGAAGAAGAAGAAGAAGAAGAAGAAAAAGAGATCGTTAATTAACTATAAGAAAGAATTATTAAAAAAAGGTGATTTAATTACAAATAGATAGTTAAATAATAAAAGAATAATCGATTACTAGCGTCTTTTTTTATTGCTAGCAATATTAAAATATCTAGATATCTAGATATCTATTAAGTTATCGTTTTTTAGATCTTATTGATCTCTTACTTCGTAAAAAGATCGATACGATTTCTTCTTCTATTACTTCTTCTTCTATTACTTCTTCTTCTTCTATTACTTCTTCTTTTTCTATTACTTCTTTTTCTACTATATTCTTTATTATCTTTTTAATAATCTTCTTATCTCTTTTATCTTATTCGTCTCGTCTATCTCTTTTATCTCGCTATTATAACTATAATAAAGTCTCTTACGATAAGATCTCTTACGGTGAGATCTTCTGTGATAAAGTCTATTAAAAGCGATAATAATAGTAAATGTTATTATTATTATTACGAAAAATCAAGGTAATAGGAATTAAACTTATAGCCTAGTGTGACAACTGGAACGATCTTTCAATTAGATTATACGGCCTCGAATAATAAGAACGTTCTATTCCAGTAGATCTATCAAAAGAATTCAAAAAAGGCAGTATTTTGGTGGGCTAGCCCTAGCCCTAATTGTGCATATCCTAGGATTGTGCATATCCTAGGATTAACGAGTACACAGAATCTGTGCACCTCTAGGATAATCATCATCCGCTTCTTGTATGTAATTTCATCACTTGCTCGACAGTTCTAATTCTTTTACTAACAAGAAGGCTACTGCGGTAACCTAACCCTATTCTAGCTAAACCCTGATTAAATCATTTGGAGTTTAGCTGAGGTCAAACCCTAATATCCAGTCAATCTATTACGGCAATTTATGCATACAAAACTGCCGGATTCACGCGAAAAACCGCGACGCGTTCCACAAACCGAGCTCCTGCATCTTTTGTATAAAGCAGAAAGATATTGCTACCCTTCCTCATCACCGCTTTGTTTTCTTCAAGATGGATGGCTTACAGCTTCGCGATGAGGCAGTACGTGATCGTATACGTCTGGCGGAAGAATTCCTCGATCCTAGCGATCAAAGCGCTCGAAGCTACCGCGCCGACATCATACTCATGCTCAATCGAGGGTTTCGAAGACTTACTGTCAGCTTAGACGAGATCAGGACGCACAACAGACAATTGGCAGATGGATTGTTACAAGCGCCGTTCGACTACTCCCAGGCTTTTGACCAAGCCCTCAAGAATATCATTGTCGCGTTGCCTAACAGACCTGCGAGGGAGTCGTCCGATGATGTTGTAAGTACGCTTCACACAATTATTGCTGAGCGGTGCTGAATCCAGATGCAAGATGTACTACTGTGCCTACGTTGGCTCGTTCGGCGAATTCTCGTGCAACCCTCGGACCCTGAGTTCCACTCACCTTAATCATATGGTATCGCTGGAAGGAATTGTGACAAAATGCTCGTTAGTCCGCCCAAAGGTGGTGAAAAGTGTCCACTACAATGAAAAGAAGAACATCTTTCGGTTCAGAGAGTATCGGGATCAGACGATGAGTATGAATGGACCCGCCAGTACAAGTGTGTATCCTCAAGAGGATGAGGACGGAGAGCCGGTTAGATTTTGAAGGACGGAACCTGTTTGACATCGAGCGCTGACTGTCAATAGCTCATTACAGAATACGGTTACTGCACTTATAGAGATCACCAAACCATCTCGATACAGGAGATGCCAGAGCGTGCACCAGCAGGACAGCTTCCTCGAGGCGTGGACGTGATCATGGACGATGATTTGGTAGATCAGGTAAAGCCGGGGGACCGAATACAGCTCGTTGGTATCTACCGATCCTTGGGAAACCGCAACGCCGGTCAAGGTAGTGCGACCTTCAGGACTCTGATACTGGCGAACAATGTCATCATGCTCTCTTCCAAGGCGGGCGGAGGGATCGCTCAATCGGCAATCACAGACACGGATATTCGGAATATCAACAAAGTGTCCAAAAAGAAGAATGTTTTTGAATTGTTGTCGCAGTCGCTAGCACCGAGTATCTATGGCCATGACCACATCAAGAAAGCGATCCTGCTCATGCTATTAGGTGGTATGGAGAAGAATTTGGAAAACGGGACGCATCTGAGAGGAGACATCAACATCTTGATGGTCGGAGACCCTTCAACCGCAAAATCTCAGCTTCTCCGGTTCGTCCTGAATACAGCACCGTTGGCAATTGCAACGACTGGCCGAGGATCTTCGGGCGTTGGTCTCACGGCAGCAGTGACCTCAGACAAAGAGACGGGAGAACGACGTCTCGAAGCTGGTGCCATGGTTCTCGGAGACCGAGGCGTCGTCTGTATAGATGAATTCGACAAGATGAGCGACATTGACAGAGTTGCCATTCACGAAGTCATGGAACAACAAACAGTCACCATCGCTAAAGCCGGCATCCACACTTCCCTTAATGCCCGCTGCAGTGTCATAGCCGCTGCGAATCCTATTTATGGCCAATACGACCCCCACAAAGACCCCCATCGTAACATCGCCCTCCCCGACTCCCTTCTCTCACGTTTTGATCTACTCTTCGTAGTCACGGACGATATCGACGACTTCCGTGATCGCCAAATCTCCGTGCATGTCCTTCGTATGCATCGATATCGCCAGCCTGGCACTGAAGAAGGTGCACCGGTCCGTGAACAGCAGTATCAAACCCTTGGCGTAGGCCTCGACGAAGAGCAAGATGCCAGCCAACCCACACCGGTCTACGAGAAGTTCAACGTCATGCTCCACGCCGGCGTGACCGTAACCTCGGGTCGTGGCGCGGCTCGAAGAGTTGACGTGCTCAGCATCCCATTCATCAAGAAGTATATTCAGTACGCCAAGCTGCAGCGTAAACCCGTCCTCACAAAGGGGGCTGCAGATCACGTCGTAGCAACCTACTCTGCACTTCGCAACGACGAGCTGGAAGGGAATCAGCGGAAGACCTCTCCCATGACAGCTCGTACACTCGAGACGCTGATCCGTCTTGCAACGGCTCACGCCAAAGCCCGTCTCTCACACAGGGTAGAAGAGAAAGATGCCGAAGCCGCAGAGTCGATTCTCCGCTTCGCCCTCTTCAAAGAAGTCGTCGAAGACGAGCGGAAAAAGCGGAGGAAAACCAGCCACGCGGACGCAATGTCGACCGACTCATCTTCCGATGACGACGACGACGACGAAGATCAAGACGAAGCACCTCGAAGGAATGGCACCACTCCTCGCCGAACAACACGCACCAACGGGACCGCAAGGACAAGAGGTGCGGCTACCAATGGCGACAACGGCGGCGACGCAGACGACGACTCGGACAACGAGGACATGTACATCGCCAGCCCCCGCACCAACGGCCGCGCAACGCAATCGCAAATGTCGGTCGCGTCGTCAGCGCCAGCATCTCAACTCCTCACCTCACAAGGCGATGATAGCCAAGCCACCACTAACGGCGACTCACAACAACAACAACAGCCCATCAGCGCAAACCGCCTGCGAGTCTTCAGATCCGCATTAGGCCAACTGGTCAATACCAGCGTCTTCCAAAACGAGAGCGCGGACTTTGAACCTCTTGTTCGGGCCGTGAATGAGCGATTGGGCAGGACGGGGGATGCGGAGTTTGGGCTGGCGGAAGCGGGCAAGGCGCTCGAGGGGATGCAGGAGAGGAATGAGATTATGTGAGTCCTTTCTTTCTTTCCTTTTAACCCTCCCGCTTCTCTCTCCCCCACATATACTTCGTCATAGTTTGAAATGTTAAGGAAGACTGATTGTGCTGATGTGATGGCGGTTGGTGATGTAGGTATTCGGATAGCGATGGGATTGTGTATAAGATATGAGTTTTGGTCGGCTGGAGGTGGGGGGCAGCAGTGGTTTGTACCGACACGGCGTTGGTTCGAATGACTACCTATGTTTGCGACATCGTCTCTGCATGCATTGAGCCATCAGGGAGGGATCACTGGCGTTGCAAAGTACTTCCTTGCATTTTGCGAAAGCTAGTAGAGAAGCATATGAATGAGCCCTAGAATTCTTTTTGCAGATTCTATTGCTTTTGTCTGCATACTTTGAATTCATTCATGCGCTGGCAGGCTGGTACTGATCTATGACAATTTGCGAATTTCCTGAGGATCTTTTTCGCTCGCTTTCTGAGACATTTCTACCGCGTAATCATCCACCTACTCAATGGTCTTCTCAACCATCTCTCCCCCATGACTTCAATTCCTTCATCAAAAAATCACAAACCTCATGCCTAAACGGCGCCAACAGCCCCTTTGGCAAGCAGCCTGCCCTCGCACACCTGCACAACAGCCAGACCGCATGGGATATCCACCAATCTCGCCATCGCAGAGAAGGCTTTTGGATCGCCATAGTCACAGAGCGTATTGATCCTTGTCTCGTGCTTACCGTCCGCATGCTCAATGTCGAGTTTGTGCTGCAGGAAGATGAAATCCCGCTCGCGTTCCTCGTTGCCATTTTCTTTTCGCCACAGTTATGACAAGAAGCCTTCCATCTTTCCTCCAGACTTGTGTACCTCGTCGATAGTTCATATAGCGTACAGGTGATAAACACTCGGATCAAGTCCAGTTTCACTCATAACCGTGATACCAGCCTCATCGATCTCTTTCTCAAGCTCCTTCCTGCATGGACGGGCCGCTATAGCTCGTCATGATCACATTAATCGTTTTCCTGATGGCGGACTTGATAACCAGGGCATAATAGGTGTACGAGATCAAAACGATAGCACCTGACATACCCTCAGCACAGCCAGTCTCATCTCATATACTCGAGACTCACCATCAGCTATGCGAACCTCGGCATCCAATGCCTCATCAGAATCCTCAGCGTCCAATGACATGGCTTTGGCGCCCTTCACATTTCTACAAAGACCCTTTGCGCTTTCTAGTGTTCTGCAGCAGAAACCGTATCGGCATGTCAGTAGTTCAATCGAGTAGGCAGTGCCAGTTGACATTCGCACCAGCGATAACCTCGACGCCCTGGTCGCTGAGTAGCGTTAATGCGGCCTTGACGATGAAGCCTGCACGAAGAGGAGCGCGTTCCTAGAATTCGTCAGCCAATTTTGCTATCCCATTGAAGCCACAGATGGCATACTTGGACGGGTCAGACTCTCCTCCGAAGGATTTTCTGCATTTTGTACAAATGGTGCGGTGACAATTGATGATGTGAAATCTGTGAGTCTTCAACGCAGGTCATGATGGGTAAACTTCGGCTGAACAGCGGAGCTGCAATGACATATACTTGCTGATTGCTTTCTCTGCTCTTCCTTCAGCCCAAACCAATTCACAAAACACCACAATGGCCTCAACCCGTCCACGTCTACTCCCACTCCTCGCCTCTCCCCTCACCCGCTGCCTCCCCTTCGCCGCTCCCCGCCCCCTCCGCTCCCTCCACACCCACACCCTCCGTCTCTCCTCCTCTTCCCCCCACGCATTCCCATCTCCTCCTCCCCCCCACCACCACCACCAACAACAACAACACTACAGCACCCCCCCCTCACCCTCACCCCCCCACCCCCGCCCCTACACCTTCTCAGAAATCCGTACCCTAACAACCCACCCCACCCCAACGCGCCTCCTAATCGACGTCCGCGAGCCCTCCGAGTTGGAGCAAACAGGCCGCATACCAGGCGCTTATTCCATGCCCATAACGTCGAACCCGGACGCATTCTATCTGAGCGACGAGGAGTTTTTCGACAGGTTCGGGTTTGAGAAACCGCGGGCTGTTGTTAAAGGTCGAGAAGGAAAAGGAGGACAAGGGGATCAAGGAAAAGGATCGACGACGAGGTCAAGGTTTTCAAGGTCCGAGTCGCCGTTTTCGGGGGAGGCGAAGGCGAATGAGGCGAGGAGTGGGTTGAATGCTGAGGATGGGGACGGGGTTGTTGATGGTGCGGATGGTGGAAGTGAAGGGGAGGGGGCGGGATACGGGAAGGGAGGTGAGGAGCGGGAGGAGGAGGGAAAGGGGGTGGAGGAGGTTATTTTTTATTGCAAGGCTGGGGTGAGGAGTAGGGCCGCGGCCAGGATGGCGAGGGAGTGGGTGGGGATAAAAGCGGGGGATATGCAAGGCGGGTGGGTGGAGTGGGAGAGCAAGGGCGGAGAGGTTGAGCGCTGAAGGATTAAGACGTGGGAATCCGCGAGCATGGAAATGCGCTGAAGAGAAGATGAGGTTGTGCAGGGAAGGGATCGATAGCGTCATGTCCACCCGTGTTCACAAGAGGATATAGGGGACCCAGAGCAATCGTACGAGAGAGATGAAGGACTTTCAAAGTATTATATCAGACGCTGTACTCGCGCCTGAATGGGTATAAAAGCCAGTCACAACGGCTCTGGCGTCGCGGGACGAAGAAGAATAGGAGATCTATTTACAGTAGGATTAAAAACCGGTGCAAGCGAGATAGAAAGACGAAAGCATCATGATCGCTTCTTGAAAACCAACGGGCAGTGGTCCTGTGGCCAGACATCAGCACTTGTTCGCTTTCTTCGCGAGACACACTCACCTGTGGGAATATCGTAGCAAAAACCTCAATGTCTTCACTCTTTGCAGTAGGTTTATGCGACCAGTCCAAGCACAGACTGGCTTTACCGATCATTCCAATCAAATTCAATTGTGCATACGTCTGTCCTAGGCAATAATGCGGACCAGTACCGAACACGAGCCAGTTTTTGGTCTTGCTCTCCGCATCCCCACTGATCCATCTCTCGGGATCGTATGAATCAGGATTTGGATAAGCTTCTGGATCATGCAGCGCGGGCCAGCAGCTCGGTACTACCATGGAACCTTTGGGCGCGGTGTAGGTGTCTGTAATGGGGAAGGGCTTCTTGACAACGTAGGGCACCATGATGACTGGCGGCCGGTATCTGAGGAGTTCTTTCACGACAACACGGGTATAGGGGAGCCTATTTTCGAGTAGATCCATGCTGAAGCGAACATCCTTGTTGCCGTTGCGGGCTGCAAGGTTCTCTGCACGCACGCGGTCGAGAATCTCGGGCCTGTCGGCCATGACCTGAAAAAGCCAGGTACAGGCGCTGCTAGTGGCGTCTTGTGAGGCAAAGAGAAAGGTAAAGAGAGTTTGGGAGATCTCAAAGTCGGAAAAGGTGCGGAGAAGGGTGGCAGGTTTCTGTTCTGGGTCGACCGCAATGCCCTTTGCAATTTTCTCATTATACTTGGCGGAGTCGATCATAGATTTCACCCATGCGTCCAAAATGCAAGTAATTGCTCCGCCCACACCCATGCGGGCTTTGCTCTTTGCGGCGCATTTGGCAAACTCGTCGAGGACCATGTCCGCCGCCTTCTTCCCATACCATGCCTTGGTGAAGGGAATGATGATTGGAAAGTTGACAAGCTCCATGGCCGCGGTGATCATCCAGTAATCGTCTGCGATCTTCTTGACTGCCTTGTCGGACAAGTAGTGGCCAACGAACGTCCGACATGATACGGCGCACATGAGCTCTCGAAAAAATGGCATAAATGGTACGCCCTTCTCCTTATCTCCTTGTTCCGATATTTCCAAAGCCCTCGCGAAGTATCTGTCGTAAACCTCCTCCTGACCTGGCAGATATGCCTCTAATGCCTGGCGAGTAAACAAGCCGTTCAGACCCTTGCGATAGTCGACGTGTTCCTTGCCATCCAGGAACACCCAATTCGTAGGCCGGAGAAGCGTGATTGCTACGTCTACCACGCAAGGCTTGACGAACGTAGGCGAGTTGAAAACCTTCCGTGCCATATCCCGAGACGATGCTATGACCACAAATCTGCAACAGCCCGATCAGCTTTTGCAATCGACGCTCTCATGGCTGCTTATCCATACTTGTGAAAGACCGAAACGCAACTCAGATCCCCACTTGCCCATTTGGCCTTGTATTCCTCCATCTTTGGGTTCACCGATTGCAAGAAAGGGCCTATGAAGGGCATTTTCCACGACGGTCCAACAATTGATCCTTTATTCCAGATATATCTGACTGAGGCATATATCAGCGATCGGTGGGGGGGATGGATGCAAAGCCAACTCACATTGGTCATATGCGACAAGTATCAAAAGCAGGGTGATAGCAACGCTGAGGCCGCTCGTGCCATTGTACGCTCTTGAAAGGAGTCCTCCATCCGCGGGGCTAGAAGGTATGTAGTCTGCATTCATAATGGCCGAGGCAAGGCTTGAATTCACAACGGCGGCCATGCTGAAGGAGGATTGAGGGACTGGTTGAAATCGTAAACAATGGATGGACTTTTCTGTAGAGAGGGCGAATGTGCCGCAAACGAACAAGCCAGTAAAGACTGCACAAACTATGATAAAGCCATTGAATGAGTGGTAGATGTACAGCTGTCGCCACTTGATATGCCCAACGTCAGGATTTAGTTAAGTAGAGAGCATCTTGTTGCAAATCTTTTTCATCTTTCTTAATTCGCCTTAGCAGTCGACTCGGCAAACTGGTCTGCCGAAGGTCAGGCCACCCGCTAAGACTAAACCATCCACCAAGAGCTTCACCTGAATCTACTTCAACAGAAACAAGACGTCGGTCCACCTTGTTCTATAAGGTAAGATATCTAGATATTGATATTATATTGGAACACCGCTATCTATGCTCAAGGCCAAGGGAAATCTAAAGTATCATGATTCTCCGCTCAATGCTGCCACCCACCATCACGTCTCCTCTTCTACCTGTCTAGAATCCCGCTGTACACCTAACCCTTTCAACCTTCTTGCCAATAACCCTTCCCCAGGCTCCGGAGTACCAGGCCTCCCGAAGACACCCCCGTAGCCAGTGTCTCCTTTGATCAGCTTGTTGTAGCCGTCGATAACACTGCCGGATGCATTGCTTTTACACGAGCTTGATAATTGCACGCCATTCGAGTGATTGATAGCTGTGTCGCTCAACAGCGAATGCAAGTCTGACGCAGTGGTTGATTCCGAGGTATCAAGGTCCATGGCCTCACCATTGCTGCTCGCCTGGCCTTTAAAATGCCTCTGCCGTGACACTGCTAGGTCAAACGGTATTGCAGGAATAGGGGGAACGGGGGTCCCACTATCGAATGGGAACGTTGATCCGCCCGTAAAAGTCTGCGTAGCATGAGTATCTGCTTCGTCGCTACCGAAGCCGAATCCGGAGCTCCGCCTTCTGTACGCCTTTTCTGCCGTCAACTTTGCACCTGCGCTTGAGCTGGCACCGGAAAGCGAGTCTCTGGTGGGTTTGTAAGCGCTGTACCTCGGTTGGGGCACCTGGATCTCGTTTCGCAACTGCTCTTTGTTGTCTGGCACGCGGTTCGCGAAGACAACCCTGATCTGCTGGTAAAGGTAGAATCGTCCTTTTGAAGGGCAGCATATGTTCAGATGAATTAGATAGCGTAATGTTGGCTTGCCGGATATAAGCGCTGGATTCGAGTGAGATCCTGAGACCGTAGGACTATCGATGACTGGGTCGGCCGAGTAAGAACGCTGTCGTACAAAAGTCTTGGTGCCTGATTCCATCCCAGACAAGTCGTATGGAATTAAGAAAAGCTTTACCGCTGTCTTGTTAGGGTTTTTGATGATAATCTGTAGTTGGCCCTGCTCGGGTATCCTGTAGCTCCCTCGGGGCGGAGCAGATGCAGGCGACGTGCGCATTTTCTTTTTAGACTTTCTTTGTGCAAGCTTTGCAGCTGTGTTGTTATGCTCTGCACGTTTTTGGTTTGTCAGAGGTTGGCCATTAGACTCCGCTTGAAGCGATGGAGGCTCTTCAGCCTCTAGAGGAGATAGTGAGTGCTGTAGATCGATATGACCCACATAGGGGCTTGGATCATCGGTCACAGACTTCCTGCCGTTTCCTGCACTCCAGCTATAAAACACCGCAGGAAAAGGAACTGTCACATGGGCTGGACACTTCGGCTTACAATTGCCCTTACCAAGCACACCAATCTGGGCCGTAAAGTCTAGAGGCTTAGAGGGAGCGGTTGACATCCATCCACGAAGTATAGACTCTTCGTATGATCCCACCATATGGGCGTGCTGCCGCGGGGAAGCCTCAGAAGAGAACGACATCCGCCTCGGGCGTGGGTATGCAGGTGTTTGTGGAGATATGGAAGCTTGCAAAGACCAATTCGAATTCAAAGATCTCCGCTGATAATGGCCATATGAAAAAGAACCTTCCCTGCGATACGACGGAGCATGACGAGCTGCCTGTGGAGAAACGGAAGCTTGGCCACTAGTGGACGAGTGCATAACTTGAAGGGTATCCGGAGGCAACGTATGGCGCCTGTTGTTTTTCTCGGGGCTGACTGAACGCATCGTTGGGGAGAAGTCCAGATCAGTGTTGTTTGATTGCTGGACTAATGGAGTTGTAGGGGCTTTGAGTACATAGCTTGATGAGTACGAACTTAGTGATGGTGCGCGGCTCCTCCAAGGTCTTCGGTCTGGGGTGGCGTAGTCTCGGTCACTGGCGCTGACTGGGGGGCTCGTACCAAACGTTTTGAATGATGAAGGCGGATCATACCAGGGAGTCGTAGGCGAAGTCCCAAGGGGCCCTTGTTGGAAATCATTGAAGCATCCGGAAACTCGTGGCGGAATTGGTGAATTTTCCTTCGCTTTCCTTTGTTCCTCCTTGAAATCCCCAGCATGTAGAGCCGACCTTGGCCTCTGGATTTCCAGTGGTGTACTAATTCCATCATTCAGAGTATCATCCTGCTTCTGTGTGATACTCTTCAGCTCAGCAGCCGGAAGGAGAGGGATAGGGGCTTTCCTTTCGGACGGCTGGCATCGAAGATTTGAAACATCTCTGTTATTGATCCTGAAGTACTCCTCTTGTAGCTGTAGGAGAAGGCTGTCAGCTAATGTTCCCCACCTGAGATCACCCACAACAAGGCCAAAGAAGCCTGCCTGTGGAACACTCATGATCCGTCTCTTCCTCGACTATTGTACAACGTTTAAGCAGATCATGATCTGAACAATGGCTGCGGGATCCATGGCCACCCAGATTCAGACCATATCCAGAACCCCTAAACGCGTCTCTGGAAAATCAGACCACGGTCGACTCACCGCCTGATTGGGTATCCAAGTGGGACTTTCCCCTCTCTTAATTCGTTCCATCAACTCTGCCCTATCACTGCAGATTGCTTCTCCTCTATTGCTGACTCTGGCTTCGTTCCTTGTTGGTAGGGTAGAATCATCCATTGCAGTATCCGGTATTGGCCCGTCGCAGTCTTCAGTCCTGACGCTTTCTTCAGATAGCCTCCGCATATCGACATGATGCTGGGGATGCTCTTCCGGCTTATAAGCTCTGGAGAGCTGCTGATCAGGATCTTGGTGGATGGGCATTCTAAAGTCGGCGTTTGGGAGTTGTCATGGTTGGAGAAGATGGGATGGAGAGGCTGAGTGGTTGGGAAACCGGATTATTGGGCTGTGACGAGGGATTACTCCTCATTCATACAACGTTTCGTATAGCAGTTGTGCAAAAGCGGAGTTATGCACAAATTCCCCATCAAGGTCATGCCCTAGAGAAGCGGTCGGTGCAGTGTGGCCAGTTTTCGGGGGGGGGGGAAGGGAGCCAGACAAAGCGGTCGTAATCGACTCAACTTCCTTTCTCCCGCTGGATGCAGGTGCGAAGATGCTTCGCATTGAAGCCTGGAATAGGTTGAGGTTTTTATTAGGCTCATGACTGGATATGACTTCCATGTTGGAGGCTAGGTTAGGTTGTGACGACTGACAAGAATTCGGGGCTTATCGGGGGAGGGGTGATGTGATTTACAGGGGCCAAATCAGGAACGCGCGACCTGCCCAGAGAGTGGGGTCGAGTTCTTCCATCATCTGGCTGGCCTAGCGCACCAACCCCCAAGAACAACAGGCAAGCCGGTTTTATAAGGTACCATAGCATACAGTACTCTAGAACAATGTATGAGACTCAGTACGTCGTAGAGGACCACTTCTCCAAATGGTACGAGTACACCGTAAAATGCTATCGCTCTGAAAGACTACACTACTGAGCATACGTTACTTGTAACGGACCATGGCTTTCAGAAAGATGCTAAAAATCCTACAGTGTCCTACACATAGTGCATCCATATTCACAAAGGCTTCCTCGCATATCTACAGCTTCGCTTTGGGGCCTTCTATCGTCGGTAAAAGCAGGTCTCTAATATCGCCCGCTGCCTCGTTGAGCCAGAAGCTCATGCGCTCGCTGCCCAACCCTTTACTCACAATGTTGAATTGAATGCTGTGACTCATCAGCCATGATATCATCGACCATTTCGACCATACATACCTGTTCTCGTTGATCATGTACGCAATGCCAAAGCCGTCATCTATAACCTGACTCCACCCATACCCGTTGAAAAACTCGCTACTCAATTGACTCGTGCTCAGATACCACGTTCCGCTGTAACTGTATGCTCGATCTTTGAACATCTCCGGCAACTCCTCTCCCTCCTTCAAGCACTTCTTCAAGCCGAACAGATGTCTGTCAACGCCCTTCCCGTCGCTTGCGTCAGTGATGTACTTGACGTGGGCGTCAACAGCGGCTCGCAAAGCCTTGATACATTCTTCTGGCGGAACATCTGGGTCCGCCATGGCAGCGCAGAATGCTACGCTCTCATCACTGACGCTACGGCAAGTTTCGGTCCGGCCTTGTTGGAAGCGTCGAGTCGAGGCTGATTCGTAGGTGGGACGACAGGTACCGTACATCTTGTGATAAGCGAGCTGGATGATCATCTGCACGTAGGCGTCTGGTGAGCACTTGAACTTCTTGATTAAGCCTTTGCCGTAGCCTTGGTAGGCTTGCACCCTCAGCTCATGCTGTGCGATTAGATTCTCATGATGGGAAATGGCCCGGTGGATCTCTTTGTTGATTGCTTCGTTGATATGGAATTTAACGGCCACGGGCTCAGCCAAGTCGGAACGAACGTTGGAGTTGGAGAGGTCCAATTTGTTGGTGAAGACCATCATATTTATGTAGTCGTTTAGTCGATGAGTGGGTGTGCCGTCCATCATGCTGTGCTCGCCCATGAAGCCAGAAGTACCATTCTCGTTAATGATAAATTCCAGCGGTTTATCAAACCATCTATTCGCGCCATCACCGTGCCAATATTGATGAGCTCGCTCTTCTAAAGTTACTGGCGAGGCATCATCCAGGCATACTAGGAACCCTGAAGCCTGAATTGTCTCCAACGCGGCGGCATTGGCTGGGTGGGCCGAGAGAAGCGTCTCCCGAGCGGAATACCAGACATCACGATTTTGAGTAGTCAATGCGCCGACTGCCGGAGTCTTTTGCGCCATCTTGTAGATTCGATTGAACTGCTTCTCCAACTCTGCAGCGTTGAGCTGTTGGCCACTGATTTCGTACATTACCTTGAAGAACTGGTTCTTCCGGACTACGGTAAAGTATTTATGATCTTCATAAGAGTATTTGACTGGGTAGTCGACTGATTTGCCAGGGATGCGGCACGCATTGAACATCCACTGATATGACTCCATGCTAATGGGCAGCCTCTTCATATACTCTGGTTCCAGGGTCCCACTGTCTACCTGCTTTTTGAACTCGAGGACAGCTGTAGTCAACGCTGCCGCCCTTTTGGCTGGGTTCCGCCGCCTCCTGTCATCCCGATGTGAATAAAAGTAGCTCACGTACGGTACGACCGGGTCCCTATAGCTGAGGTATGCTGCATCGTTCCACCATTCATAGATCCAATTGCGGTGTTTAGGATCCTCTCGACGGGCCTGTAGCCTCTTCTGCAACTCCTGGCCAATGCTGCCCGGTTTCACAAATTCATCGACGATCCTCTTCGTTGCTGCAAACTCGGCTTTGTTCAGCAGTGGATGTACGGATTTTAGGTAACGCTTTGAGGTCTCTTCCAGAGTAGGAACTGGCAATCTAGGGAGCGAATCTTCGAATCGTAGCATGGCGCCTTTCGAGCTGTCTTCGCGGTACCCTGACACGGAGTTTGTTAGCGATGGGATATCGGGACGAAGGGCTCGGACGAGAGGAAGGACCGAGTACCTTCGGGTAGCGCAGACATGCTTCGGCTCGAACTCGCTGGTGCCATGGTAAAGGCCTGAACATTTCATCAGTGCTTTCTGCAATTTGTTCATCTGAGCCATTTGAAAAGCCACCTTTGCAACGATTGTTGAGCTGTTCCGGAAAGCTGAGCGGCTTCTGGCCAATGCTTGCAACATTCCGGAACCAGATAGCAAAGGAATGTAAACGGAAGAGATTCCCCAATCCGCGGAAGTTAGAGAAGAGTAGAAAAGGGTGCTTTGGTAAGAAATTATACCTAACGGTGTCCAAAATTACGTGTTGGCCTTGAACGCGGAGCCATCTTTGCAGCCCGCTTCAAGCCCTAGAACTAATCTAGCCGAGGGCCGAGGCAAAACGGGTTGTGCAGTGGGACGCAAACCTTCCGTCATTGAGCATCAAATTCAACTTGCCTCTCAATTGTTGTCAATAATACGAAGCTGAGGCTTGTATGCCTTCAAACGTCCCGCTAGGTACCGATGATCTCAGACAAGGCTGTTCAGCATTGCCCAATTCGGAACCCTACCTCTTTCGCCCACTTCTTCGCGTCACACTGTTCTTTGATGCGGTCCCTTTCGATGCTTTGCTAGTATCCTTCAGCATGGCAGCCTTGCTATCGTCCTCATCTTCTGCCATCGCCTCGCCGACCTCTTCCTCGTCCTTCTGACCATTGTCGGTACCTTGATCCACTGATCCTTTACCACCTTGTCTTCCACCAACCGTGGATACTTCTGCAAGCAACGATGTTCGCGTACCCTTCGACGCACGAGTATTGCGGCCTTTTTTAGGCCCACCGATCGATGCTGGCGACGATCGTGGATCTGGAAAATCATTGAGCCTCCGCGTGTCCGTACAAACAAATAAGCATGCATACCATCAGTATCGTCCACGGTACTATATCTTCTTGCTGCTCTTCCGCCCTCAAGAGACATAGCAGAGAGCTGATGAGCTAGTAGGGGTGGCGATGTAGTTCCTTCAGGTGCCAATCTTCTTGCGAACATCATGTCCCAGTATTCATCTTCGGGTAACGCGAACGGACAAAAGGGCTGCTTAGCAGGATCATTATCCATTTGAACCGGTTCGCCGAAAGCATCTTCCTAGAAGCTATGAGTCGAAGCATCTCACATCCCCATCTCTGAAGACTAACTCTCGCATCGAGTGTCTCAAGATTGTACAAATTACCCAGTTTCTGCCAGATTCCAGATATCCGTGTATGAGCATCTTGAGGAGAGGAGTAGCCATGGTTCCTCAGATTTTCCGAGATAGATATCATCCGAAAGTGCTTGTGCATGCCTCGCAATGACTGTCAGTGCAATCCGCCATGTAATTGAGGCGATCTAATGTACCTACAGGTTTCCATCTGATCATGCTCTTGAAAAGCCACGTCTCTTGTTCATCTGTCCATGGGTCTGATACGACGGTCTCCGTGCCCAGGCCCTCCTTCATTGGGGTTGGGTTCTCCTTCTTCTCTGCCTGCTCGACTGCGTCGCCCGGCGGTGTTGATTCAGCCCTCGAAGGCAGGCGTACTTTCTTTTTGGGAGGCATGGTCGGAGATTCAGCAATAATCGATTGTCAGTGTATGAGGCACGAAATTGAATGACGGACCCTTGTGCCAAATGTAAATTTGCGGCGAGTATGTAGTCCAAAATAATGGTCGGTACCTGGCACGCCTGGTAGAGCCGGACTAGCGCCTTGGCGAGAATTTCGCGTCGTCCGCCCTACCCGAAGTCACGTCGTCCATCAACAGTCCGTAAATCAAACACGAAAAGGTCCATGGACGAACAGGTCGAAGATGGAAACGCGTTCGCGATACCGGCCCTCTGGAAACCATCAACCCTCGCTCATTTGGAAGAGCGTGCCACAGATTCCATTACGTTCGGATTTGAGCCTCTGGGTACGTCTTTGTCGCTCAAAATTCGGTGGAAAGGGACTGGATGCTGATACGTTGGCACAGTTCTGCAAGATGAAGACCATGGAAGATTTGGGATACTGAAAGACTTAGACCCTAAGCTACCCGATCTCTCGACCTTCAACTATGGCCCAATAGAAGACCTAGGCGCACTCGACACTTCTTCTGTGCTGTCCTCCGCAGAATCATTTGATATCCTCGAGACGGTCGACATCTGGTCCTTTCCGCTTGATGTGGAAGAGCAAACGACCCCCAAGTTAAAAAACTGGGAGACCTTTTACGATAAGACCTTCCAGGAGCCTCGGACTGCGTACATTAGCGAAGGTGGACCTCAAGTTTTCGATGCCATTCTTGCCGCCCAGGACGAAGATAGAGAAGACGGTGGGATTGGCAGAGAGTCCGGATGTGTGATCAAATCGGTCGCTCTGGTATCAAGTCTTTTTGAACTTGGGTTAGGCAGAGAGTCCGTGCTATATCGCTATGAGGAAAATCAACGAACCTTTCTTCCACTCATTGCGAATGGGCGCATATCAGGATACAGCCTCGAGGCGGTACAAAGTCTAAGCACTACCTTTGTCGACCATGGCAATAGAATAAAACATCTACAAGCTTTCATTATTGTGACACAAACCTCGAGCAAATCATCGTCAACATCCATAGCTTTGGCGGGTAGAATTGCTGCCATCATTGCAACATTACAGGCTCAAATTGGATACTCATCGAAGTCACCGCGTACTTTACTCCAACTCCAAGAACTGTTCGAAAGGCCCGGCCAAATACTATCTTATCTAGACAACATAGTCGTTAAGATCCGCGCAGCCAAGAGTGAAGAAGAACTCTTATCCCGGCTCTACGAGTTTGTCAAAGATTCCGAAAGCTCGGCTGAGTGGCTTCGGCCAGTAATATTCCAGATTCTCGCAAGCGTGTCAAGACCCTGGCTAGATGCTGTCGGTAAGTGGGTTGGTCTAAGGCAAACGACATCTGCTGAATCTCCTGGTCATGGCCTAAATTCTGTCATCGTAAGAGAAGAAACTCAGAGGCTTGAGGGCGGCAAAGAGACGAAGAGGCTTGAATACGGTTTTGAGCCTTTGTCGATGCCGAACTTCATCTCAGAAGAGGATTCGCTTCTCATCTTCGAAACCGGAAAGAGCCTGAGACTATTAGAAACTCATCAACCTGAAAATCCCCTTTCGAGACCGCCGCAGACAGGTTTTAGGGAGGCTCCTGGCCTGGATTGGCAATTCTCCTGGCGGGACGTGGAAAGAATTCAGTCGCAAGCCCAGGAGTATGAATCAAATCTCCGCAAGGCCATTGCGGACTTCAATGGCGGAAATTCAGGAAAGGCGAATCTGCATACAAAAGGCGTCATGCAGACCGAGGCAGCGACGGTTGGGCTTTCAGAAGAGACGGCGAAAGCCTACATCCACGCGTCCATGGCAAACTTCGAGAAACCATTGCCTGACTTGACGGCGGAGAGGGGCAATAATCTTCTACCCGAGTGTAATTACAACGACTCGCCGCAGGAAGAGATTTTTGCGCCCCCGTTGACTCTGCTTCCTGTCCTGTCTTTCAGTCCTGTAATCGCAAAACAGGCTCTTCTCATCAACCGTGCGTGCCTACGACTTCTTTTCAGAGAGCACAACATACGGTCTCACTTTTCTCTCCTCCACCGCTATAATCTTTGTGGCGACGGCGTGTTCGCTTCTCGCCTTTCGCACGCTCTCTTTGACCCTGAACTCGGCTCTACTGAGCGCCGAAAGGGTCGCTTCCGCGCCGGCATCTCGGGCTTGAAATTGGGCTCTAGAGATACTTGGCCGCCAGCGAGCTCGGAGGTGCGACTGGCGTTGATGGGTATTTTGACAGAAAGCTATTACGAATCCCGACGAGGGGCCGAAGGCTCTTCAATGTTTCGGGAAGAGCTGCCTGGCGGTATGAGTTTTGCCATTCGAGACATGGCCGAGGACGAGCTTCGGCGTTGTATGGACCCTGACTCCATCGAGGCTCTGGACTTCTTGAGGCTGCAGTACAGGCCCCCGCCACCTTTGGACGCAGTGATTACCCAGGCTTCTCTCGCGAAATATGACGTGGTCTTCAAACTCCTGCTAAGAGCAGCGCGAATGCTCTTCGTCGCCAACCAGCTGTTTCGTGACATGAACCCGCGCTCTGCGGTTCGACACGGAGCAGACTCCACATCTAACTCCTTCCGAATCGAAAGCCACCACTTCGTCTCGGCACTCTGTCGGTATTTCTTCAACGGCGTCCAAGCGAATTGGAACATCCTCCGACGGCGGCTCGAAGACATTGACAGAGCCTTGGACCACGATGATATGAGCGATGCCGACAGTCTGCATAAGCTACGTGACTTCCACGAGAGCTTGCTGGACCGGTTAATGTTCACCTTGATTCTGAGGAAACGACAAGCGCAGGTCATGAAGTTGCTGGAGGAAATCTTCAGCCTGATCCTCGTGTTTGCACGGCACACCAGGACTGGAGCTACGACCCGAGACTTGGGCCACTCTGATCCCATTAAGATAGACTTGAAGGAGACGTATGGGAAATTCAAGAAGAAAGTTGGGATTTTCCTCAGCGTTTGCAGGGGGTTGAGCGAGCGGCGAGGTGAGGGTGGCAGTAAGAGTTATGATGCAGGGGAGGAGTTGGGTGAAGATGGGGGAAACACTATTGGCCAGCTTCTTTTGGATTTTGAGATGAGTGGGTTTTATGCAAGATGATACCCCTGAAATAGAGACCTACTCTTTAGTTCAAGATTACCTTTTGATACCCAGAGGCTTTTCCTACGTTATCCTTACTGTTTTCCCAGGACTAGCTGGAGTCTCAAGACTAATATTTCCGTGCCAAATGGCAGAAGGTCAGGAAATAGAGCCCTTATCCATTTCTAGTATTTACGGTTCAGAGATGCAAACAAAAGATGTGCAAAATGTGGATGTCAGATGTATTACATTGAGCTTTGTACATAGTGGCTCGGTCGAGAATGCTCTCACTGGCTAAACAAGGTGGTACCTAAATATGGACATTCTGGTTCCTTGAATATGAACATTATGTCCGCCCCTGACTACGAGTATATACATTTCCCGCTCCCAGCTACTTCCATCAGAGCACCGTTACCCTCCCCGTAGCAGAGTAATCTGATGTTTATCCGCCATCCTAGGCATGTTACTGATTGCGTCCACCGTCTTCGGCGCTACCTTGAGAAGGCGCCGTGGCGTCATAAGACGGGTACCCTGCTTTGCCTGCAGGTACACAGCTGCCAGATGTACCAAAGTCAGATATGCTGGCATCTGCCGTGTCGGCAAATGCAGTGTGCTTTTGGTCATGCGGCGAAGTTTGGGCTTGATGTAATTAGGATCGCCGAGTATATCCCAGCCGGGCCAATTGGGGATGAGTTCACGTTCGCAGAGCTCGAAGGCGAGGAGCTGGTGTCTAAGCTCGGGGGACTGGGCAAGGTGTTGGATGTAGTGGTTCCAATTGGGACTGTTGAGAGCAAAGCCAGAGGAATGTAGCTGGCTGATCATGTCGATCAGATCATCCATGCGGCCTTGGTGACTTAGAGAAGTTATGTATTGGCGTAGAGGTACATTCATTATAAGGCGGCGTGAGTGTAACACCCAGCCTGGCTCTGACGTAACAGCCCTAGCGCGAGAGGCGAGTGTCTTGGACTTGTCGAGCGCGAGGTACCAGCAACGCTCAACCTCATCATGATTACCAGCGCGTAGGTGGGCGGCCATGAGAGCGCTGAGTAAACGTATGGGAGGGCTGGCTTCGACATCACGATCACTGAATTGGGCGGAAGTCGAGATGTAACGTTCGTAGAGCTCAGCGACCTTCTCGTAGGCCGCGTCCTTACCATAGAGAAAGATGAGGTAATCGAAATAGGAGGAGTAGAAGGAATCATTGAGAAGATTAGGCCCAACGAACTTGCGAGGTTCGGAGGCGGCGAGTTCCATCGGATCCAGACCGGAGATCGTCTGCTCAAAAGCCTGTTGTGCACGTACAAGCTCGGTTTGGCTCGTGGTACCTTTGTCTGGATCTTGATTCGTTATATCCACGGAGGCTGCCGCTCGGAGAAGAATGTTCTGTGTGCTCATTGTCGGGTCGAGATTGCGTGTCAGCATGCGCTTGTAGGTATCGAACACTTTGCCATATTCTTCGGTCACAAGATATCCCCCCATGACGATGGCATAATGAAGCGATGTTCTCCTGATCTGCGCCCGCGGCATGACCGTATTTAAGATCTTGTATGCTGCTCCGGGCATCTTAGCAACTGTCAGGCTCGTCATCAGAGCAGCATAAGTCATGCCATCAGATGCTACTCCTGCATCTCGCATTTCTTTATGCAACTCAGACACCTTCTCTACCTCACGGCGAAGAGCATACGCATTGAGCAGGATGGTCCACATGAACGTCCGAGATCCTTCCAGATCCATTTGCGATGCCTCTTTCACAAGTTGCTCGGCTTCTGCCAATCTCTCATCGTTGATATTTGCCAAAACAACGCTGTCAATCATCAGCGTGCTTGTTTCGATACCGTCCATCTTCGACTGTTGATAGAGATCATGGACGGTCTCCCGGTCCCCTCGTTTCGCATACATTGACATTAGCAGAAAGTAGGTTCGGGGATTCGGCCGTAACTCGGAGTCGAGGAGTTTGTTGAACCAAGTCAGAGCACCGTCAACGTCGCCGATGCGAGAAAACGTCCCGATCACATAATTCCAGGCTTTCAAGGTTGGTTTGAAGCCGAAGTCCTTCTGTAATTCGTCGAAGGCGCGCACTACAGCTTCAGGATCTGCTCGCCGATTGTGAACGAAAAGGAGGATGTGATACCATACAGTTGTAACTCTTTCACGTGTAGAACAAAAGTCACGGAATAATTTCTGGACGTGCTCGAGCTGTCCAAGCTGGGCAAAGACCCACGCCACGTCAATAGCTATACGAGCGGGTAGCTCCTGGTGATAAGTGCGCCAATCTTCGATGATCATGAGCATGCTGATACTACTCTTTGCTACCAGTATCTTGCTAGTCACTAATGAGAGTAAATCCGTGCTAGGTAAGAATGTCGACTCTTTTCGAAGTCTCCGATAGAGCATCAGTGCGCGATGCCCATGCTCCCTGCTGTTAACGGACAATAGCTGCTTCAAGGCCATCTCTTGTATCGTCATATCCGAAGCATCGAGCGTCCTTGCTTTCTCAACCAGTTGCCAATGTTTGTTTACATCGAAGTTGGTGTTTTGAATGCAAAGAGTTTGTCTCATCAATTCCAGTGCGAAATCGCGAGCAGCCCCTGCACTCTCAGACTGAGAAGATTCAGCGGTCGAGATTGCGAAGTCCGCAGCCAAGATTGCCTTCTCTAATAAGTCTGGCAGAGACAAGGTATTGACTCCCGTCCAAATATCAGGCCTCGTGTAGTAATGTAGTCTCTCGACCCAATACGCATGCCACGCGTCTATTGCCATTTGCCACTTTTCATGTTGCACAGTATAACGAAGGATCGCTGCAGTCCCAATGGAACCATTAATTCTGGCCAGAGCCTCGCGGTGGATGTCGACCGCTGTATCTAAGTCCTTTAGTGAGAGTGCAGCTGAAACGGCATAGCTGTAATGGATAGCCCGTCTCTCCTGGACAGGGATGCTGTCGAAGAGGGCCACGGCGCGTTCGATATCAACGTTCCTCTGTGACTTCGCTAAGCATCGCAGCATCTTGACTAGCTCTTGTGGGGACAGGGACTGTGACATGTCTATTAGAGCTTGGTAGCTTTGCCACAGCTCATCATGCATCCAAGTGTGATCCTTCGAGTCAAGGATTTCGTTGATGCCTCGTCTTATTGTATCGCCCGGCTGAGGCGTCTCTGGAGAAGACCTTGTGGAAGAGTCTTCGGCCGCCGCTCTAGTAGATGTTCCAAATGCCTTGGCTCCATTGAGAAAATTAGCAGCGACTGAGGTGTAGCTTCTGGAACAGTGCTTGATTGCCTGAGCAGCGTGATGTTGTGCGGTTGTGCACTGCTTGAGCCGTCTGATGAGTGCCAAAGTGTGTACTGGATACAAGAAGTCTAAGAACATTTCTTGAAGCCCACTGGACAATGCTGCCTTTGGGCTTCGATGTCTTCTCCTCGAACACGTGTCCTGGGTGGAGTCTATGTTTTGTAGAAAGAGCACCCACCAAGGGGGTAGGTCGATGTTACCGGCACCGTGAGACCAGAAGGCAGAATGTAGGTGGCGTCGGCTGCGAAAGTGTTTCTTGGAGCTCCGGAGCACAACTCGTCCTCCAGTGTGGAGCCATCCCACTGCTCTCTCTACCATGCCCCGGCAGGTCTGCCGCCACAGGTGAAGGGGCCGTAGAGCTGTTTTTGGTCATAGATCCCCGAAGAAAGGTCTGAGATGGGAGAGTGACGCGAAAGGGAGCCTCAAGAGGAATTCGCGAAGAAGCCAGTAGGGGTTATGCACAGGCGATGGCTTATTAGCGGCAGGAATATTATTGCCTAAAGGATGATCAGAAAGAGGGAGAGGAAGGGAGGCAACAATATGTTGTATAAAATCTTCTTGGGAGTTGAGTACATCATTAAATCGCAGCGCCAAGAAGAGAGAGATCTGCCCGTCACCCCCGATCCGGCCTCGGGTGAGCGCCGCCCTAGGTTTTCCTTCCGGGTACTGTTATCTACCTTACCTTACAACTTATATTATTATCATAAAGTCTGGCTATTCTTAACCTTCTTAGTTGTTTAGGAGTATATATTTTCGATAAATATATAAATAACAAGTTTTACCAAATTAAAAACTTATACTACTCTCGGGCGAAAAGCAAAAGAAGATTCTACTAAATTTGTCTATATTATCGTCAGCTGCTCGAGGACCAGACGTACGGTAGACTGGAGTCTTTCGATAGAGACGAAGGTTGCCGGTAGAAAGCGTCAGAGTCAAGATCGAAGTAGCGAAACATTTGACTCTTCCCTAGGTCTTCCCTTCAAATTTCCCTCCTTCTCCTCCGTATCAATGTGCCAAACGATATAGTTCGGCAAACCGACCACCTGATATCCAGCGCGGTTGGCCATGGCCGCAAAACCCTCCGTATCGGCCTGGTTCTCGAACGCGTAGCAGGGGAAATCTATACCTATATCAAGACGGTTAGGGCAACCTAGCTTCTAACCAGATGTAGGAGGGAAGATGTTTCGCTAGGCGACCGACCGGATCTGTGAACGGAAGCTTTGACGAGAATGCTAACGCCGCCGATGCCGTCGAGGTGCACCTCTTTCTTTGGGTCTTTGTGCCGATCTCCCATCCAATTCAGGGTGCGCCGATGCATGTTGTATTCTTTGTAGCCTGTTGGGGAACATTCCTCGAAGTCAATGTAGTAGATAATCCTTAGACAATGGGACATACCTTCAGCTAAGATGACGTCTTTATTGAGCTGGCGTCGCTTCCAGCGTCCCCACCAAGATTCTTGCCAGGAGTTGTAATCATCTGATTGCCTGATTAGCGACTCGTTAATGATCCAGCTAGAAAGTCTGAAAGCCATACATCTGCCCTCAATATCCCTGCCATTTTGATCGTAACGGTGAAACCATATGTCTGCGCGAAGCTCGATGTTACTACTTGACCTTTAGGCGCTCCTAGCAACCTACTTGGAACCAAAATGTCTTTATCATGTTCCATAAAGTCCTCCAGAATGCTGCTTGGATTCTCTACAATATCGACGTCCCTCCAGTAAACCCAATCGTGCACCGGCCTCAACGCCGTATAAAGGAGATAGTTCCTTGCACGTCCAATAGCCTTGCGCCGTGTCCCCTGGGCGCGGAAACTATGTCGCTCCTCGACGCTCTGGCCGGTAGAATCTCCAAAATCCTTTTGGATGACCATTACGCTTCTGAATCGTTGAGGATTTGATTCGAGCTGCATACGAGCAAGCTCTGAGTCTAGTGTCGATAGGGTGTCATCTTTGCAGTCGCCGACTAGGAATGCTAGATCGATGGCTTGGTGTGGGTACGTCAGTTCTGAGAGTAGCAGGAAATACTGCCGTAAGTGGGACGCGGCGTCCCGCAGTGGCGTCAGGATAAGTACTCGATCATGGGTCCTTGCGACTGTCGTGTTATCTAGATTCATGTACTCAATCGTGTCTGAGACTATGGTCAACGGCTCGTGCGGATTGTGTACGGATTCGTCGTCTGCTCGCAGCTTCGAGGGCGGTTGTGGAGATTCATCGCAATGGAACCTTTACTGTGTCAATCACATAGCAGAGGCCTACATGGTCGATCTAATTACCTTTCCCTGTAAATGCTACGTCGCGTCCAGAATTGAAGCGCTGAGAATAGGAGAATAGCGATGAGAAACAGGTGAGTCAGTGAGCGTTGGTAGCTTGACCTAAATCGCCTCATGCCTACGGCGGACAAAGAGTCATGACTTCGAAGAGGTCGAGAGAAGATGGGATGGTCAGGCTTTAGCAATGTATCAATCTGCGGACTTTGCGAATAGTCAATATGGTCGCGAACATGGATTTGTAGTTCTCGTGAGATGGGCGCGGTGTCGTTTTAGAGCAAAGTACAGTATTCTAGTAGGCCTTTCTAGAGTGATTATGAGGTTGGATCCTGCTTGCGGTGATTTCTAGTATCTTTGTTGGAATTCAGCATCTCAGCCCTATTATGGCTTGGCATGGACCATAAGTAGCACTCAACTTCATAGAATAACAATCAAGCCGTCATCAAATTCCATCAATCTTGCAATATCTTGATGCCTTTAGAATAGGACGAGTGCGTATTCCAGTCACGTGCTAAGTTTGGGAGCCATGGACCAGCCCTACAATCGTTCCTCGCTTCGGTGGCCAGTCATATCGCAAGCTCATTACGGCATGGGTAGCTACTGAGACTCCGGGCCATCATGTTGTCAAGAGTAACATCTAAATAATAGTAATAGAAGGTTTTATGCACCATTCGAAAAGTGATTAGTAGTACTACATTGAACTACCCAGGAAAGGAGGGCTGGACTAAGAAACCAAGTTATCTTCTACATAGTCTACAAGATTGGCTCTCCCGGACTCTCATTCTCTATGATACAAAGAAGCTAAATAGGGCATCTCTATGCTCTTGATCTCAAGAGCTGAATCCTGATTCCGCAATCCTGGTAATCCGTTCATCTATGAGTGGAGGCCAGTTGTCAACGCAACGTCGCCCAACGGCCATGGCTCCTGCGTCCGCCGGCGGTGTATCCCTTTCGAGATGGGTCGTTTCCAAGTTTGAGTGAAACTGATCTTAGTCCCGATGGCAAATTTGACTAAACCATCGCTGTGGTCGCAAAGTCCCATCTGTGTCTTGACTTGGGTAGCCCTTGTAATTGGGGACTTGGAGGAATCATCACAAATAAGGGCCTGGAGGCTACGGGCTTTGAATTTAGGGTCCAGACGTCTCGAATTCGAAAAGAGATCGAAGATTTCCCCTGCGTTTCCGTCGTAACCATGGCCTTTTGAACTCTTCAGGCCGATATGCTGAAGCAGACTGGGGAATTGAGAGAAGCGAGCTATTCCTTGCGCATCGGCAAATCTTTCAAGAAACATATCGAGATACAAGCCTTCATACATAGCTTGTTTGGTCCGTTCAACCACCTAGGGCACAATCTCTTGAGGGAAGATAAAGCCTTGTTAACAGCATCCAAATTCTGACATCAGCCTCACACCAGGCCGTGGAGGGTGCATAGTGACGTACCCAGCCATGAAGTAGAGGCTGATGAAAGCGGGGAGGCAACAGCAACAAAGTACACCAATACCCACATTGGAGAGGTGTCGTCGAAGGGTTGACGACCGCCTACGCATCTCGAGGAAGGCGGCAAGCAGTACCACGAACAGAGCAAGTGTTGCGCTGAAATGACGCAGCAAATGTTCACTAACGTAACCAAGGAATATCTCTGAATAGAACATTCGCAGGTACAGCCAACCTGCAGTGACTATGCCGGAAATCAGAGGCCGTCCAATTAACTAATCTGTCTTCTCTTCTAATGGTATCGACTCGACAACCGTATTG
Source organism: Xanthoparmelia taractica (assembly GCA_033085395.1). Classification (NCBI taxonomy): domain Eukaryota; kingdom Fungi; phylum Ascomycota; class Lecanoromycetes; order Lecanorales; family Parmeliaceae; genus Xanthoparmelia; species Xanthoparmelia taractica. The sequence continues at coordinate 20,100 of JANQBS010000110.1, read as the reverse complement.
ATTCAATGAAGTTACTGTTCGTTCTTCTAACAGTAACTACGATCCTCATAGCGATGCAGCTTGGGATCCCCTTCCTCCAATTATCCCAGTTGTCATGGCGAATGAGTCTTCAAACCAGTTCGGCCTCAATCAAGCTCTCACCGCCTGGTTCACAAGTCCAGATCTTGACGATCTTAAAGCCGGATGATTCTAAGAGCGCCCGCCAATTCTGCTCTGTACGTTCTTTTGCCGAAAAGTTGACCATCATGACGATGTCCAATCCTGTGCTTAGCCAGTGAGCGCCTTTGTCGGGTATTACGTGTTCATGGATTAAGAGCTTGCTGTAGCCTTTCGTCAAGCCGGGTTTGAGGTTTATGAGGATATCATGAGCTTTGGAATCAGGCCAGTCGTGCAGACAGGAATGCATATAGTACGCCCGTGCACCTAATGATTTCAGCAGATGAATTGCCGTGTACTAGCAGAACTGCGGTTTTATTGATGAACATACCAAGGATAGTCTGCCTTGTGAAGAAGTCATGTTCCACGAGTATGATTTTCCCGTCGAGATCACATTCTTCTTTTGCTTCTTCAATCACGGCTTTAGTCTCCTGAAGTACCAATTTCCCAGGCAATTTAGGATGCTGTCGATACAATTCCCGTAAGTCATGACCCTTTCCACCACCTACATCTACTAAAAAGACTGCATCATTCTCTCTTCGAGCGCCGTCAATCAGATTCGTTTGAACAGGATAGAAGTTGACATCCATCCAATTGGGTCTTCCAGTATGTTTACCAGCCATATGGTTTTGAAACTGCGATGAACACTTCGGATGTTGAGATAACCATTCGAAGAAATGACTCTTTGTGTCATGACCGAGTTGAAATGCGCCATCTACAGGATCGTCCGGGTTCTTGTACTTGCTTTTAGAGAGGTGTTCCGGAAGTGCAAAGAAACTGGGACCGCTAAGATCAAACCTGGTCGACTGATTAGCTCTTACTTGACAGTAAGACCAAAACTATGGAGCACAAACATAGTGGGATAGGCGTCTCGATAGATTGGCTCTTTCAGAGCCTTTGAAAATGGAGTCGGAAGGTATTCGTTGGGGCCTATCTCATAGATGCTCCCCATCGCTGCTAGATGTTTCAACAAGCGTCCTGATAACAAACTCTCAGTATCTATGACACGGCAAGTTCCCTCAAGACTGAGTGTCACAACCCACCCACAAGATCTGGGTCCCCGCCGGTCATTCTCGCAAGTTCGGAACTGCTCTTAGCACATCCATTGCTCTCGTCCAGTTTTTCGAAAAGAAGCAGTCCAATACTAGCGCGTAGTACCGCATGGTGGCCTTGCTGAGTAGCACCTAGTATTCAGCATCGTTGAGACCGATAACATCAGTTAGAGACCGTTCTTACCTCGGCCCAGACGTGCCTAAGGATCGCCTCGATGGGCGTCTCTAGCGCAAAACACAGTGAGCGAGCGGCATCTAAACACTGTTGCCGTGCCTCTCCAGCGTCCTTGCCTAAGTTGTTGCTCGTAGCATTGATTTTCTGTACCAAGGCGGGGATATCGTAGGGTGTAGAGAGCATGACTCGATAGGGTGACTTGATCTTGGAATCAAGTATTCTGATCGATTGTCAATCTCTAGATCCCCCCGAAACCTCTTAAGTAAGGTAAGATAGGCCATGTCAAAGCGCTAAGCTAGGCGCTAAGCTGTAATAGGCGCTGAACGTAACGTACCGATGTACTCCGTACAGCCCATTCTTCCCGAGAGCGCATGATTCCCCAGATTCATGCATACACCTCAGCCTTATACGTGCCGATCAATCCCGTACGACGCTTGCACATCTCCAAATCTGGGGCTGCTCAGGAGGGCTCCAAGCCCATGTGCCAGCCCGGGCAGGTACAATTTATCGAGCCCTCCCATACAAGCAGCTAGGTGCTGTCTCGAGTCTGGAAGAAAGATAGACTAACCCAAATTTGCCATGGCACGCATCATCGAATCTACTCTCGGTGGTGATTCAAGAAACCAAATCATAGCTTGATGACGGGGTTACTCTGTGCTGATTCGAATACTTCTACGTCTAGTATATCAATCTGGTTTTAGGGAAACTCACACTGTATGGCCAACAATTTTAGCAAGTCCGATCTCCCATGCCTGTGCCGTATTCCGCAAACGGGAACAGCACTAACAATAAATGTGACCAAGTACAAGAGCTGTCTCCTGCGTTGGAGCGACTTTCCCTGAGTAATCACGAGCCACGACTTATGAGTAATGTGTATTGTTTGAACACTCTGATTGATTTAGTGTTAGCATTCCCTAGGTCTTTTATTAAATGCAGTAATATATCACCAAGTAGCTAGAAATGCGAGAGGCTGGGATCGTTGGGAGCTAACCTTTCAACATCCCACGGACTTCGCCGAGTCTGATCACTTCAGCAGCCTTCCTCCGTCGCTCCGGAGAATTTCCCCCGTGACGAACTGATCCTTCATAGGATACAGATAAGCCTCTGCCACATTCTCAGGCGTGCCCACTTCACCAATCAGTGTCCCTTCCCTAAACCTCTGCAACACGCCATCCAGGCTCTCCTTCGGGATATCATCAAAAAGCTCAGTATGTACAGCGCCAGGGCAAACCATATTGACCCTGATAGGCGCCAAATCGACTGCCAGCCCTCGCGTAATTCCTTCGATACCCGATCCCCAAGCTGCCATCACCGTCCAGTTTTTCGCAGGCTTATGAGACATGGTTCCGCCAGTGAGTGTGATGGAAGACTTCGGGCCCGCAGACATGTACTCGGGAGCTAGTTTTGCAAGCATTAATGCGCCCATGAAACGGACGTTGCCTGCTTTCAGGATTGCTTCGATAGTGACCTCTGCAATTGGGGTGATCTTGAACGAGTCGCCGGACGTGAAGACGATGTGGTCGATTTTGGAATGTGCGGTTGCGAACTTTAGAACTGTATTGAGATTGGGCTCCAAGGACTCGGGTTGAGCGAGATCGCAGATGTGGCCGGAGACTTGGGAGGCAGAGTCTGGATAGGTGGATTGCAGACGTGAGATGGCTCTTTCGAGTTTATCTTGCTTGGAGCCGGAGATGCAGACGTGAGCACCGTGCTCGATGGCTGCTTCTGCGACGCAGAAGCCCATGCCCGAGGTGCCACCGAAGATGAGCAGGCGGGTGTCGTGGAGCTTTGAGGTGTATTTGGTGGGTGACATGGTGCTGAAGAAGCGGAGGGTTCGTGTTATATTGCTGATGACGTGTTGCTGGATGGTACGTGAGACCTGGAAGTGTGGGAAGGCTTTATGTTACTGTACGTTTTGTTTGCCCATTCATTCATTTGAATGTTGATGAAGACGACGATCCGGGCGTCCCCGCTAGCTTCAATCCTTTCGTCTACCCGAGGACCCAAGAGGGGTAAGCGGCCGGTGAGTAGGTAAGTGCATAGAAGTACCGTTGTACACATTAGTGGGTAAGATGTTCCAAGCACATCGCTGGAGTCGTAGAACGGTCTGTGCCAGGCACATCATTGCAAGTGTCCATTCGGAAATGCACAATTATTGTTTCTGATAGTCCCTCTGCGTCAATATCTCGCGTAAATCCACACTGTAGTATAGAAACAATGTTTCTTGACTATGACCTGGGAAGCATCAAAGCCGCTCCTCTACTTTTGAGCTTACCCTTCTTTCTTTTGCTCGCTGCTCTCTACTATGTCTGGACGAGAGCTTAGACAAGAGATACCAGATACACTTCCCTCTACTAGGTCATAAGGAAAGTCTAGACCCGAGGGAAGTCGTACAGACTCAATGGAGAAAGGTCGCTTTGTAGATCAGTCCACCTCCGTACCAATCTGCCCCCAATCAAATCTTTGCACGCAATGGTGATAAGGCCGTTGGTCGATTCGGTAAGCTTGGACCCTCGAACATTGTCCCTCCGTTCTGTCCCAGGCCTTTTTCCCTTCCACTCAGCAAGTCGTCTGGCTTAGGAACCGGATCTTCTCGAGCATGGGTGTTGGTCGAGCGGGGATCTTCCCACGTCGTAGTCCTTGTATTGTGGTCAATGAAGTACGTTCTTCCGCTATGTGTCCGGCTTATTTCCCATCCGTTGGGCAAATTATCGGATAACTTCCAAGCAAAAGTTTTGCGGGGATCCAACCAGGTGGTAGTCTTTCTGTGGTGGTCGACAAAGTACACTCTTCCGTCGTCCGCAAGGCGTGACTCCCATCCTGTTGGCATCAAATCTGGCTGCGGTTCTGATTCTTTCGAAGCGGGTGTATCTGTAGGTTTGGGATGTTGTTCAGGTGTATTCTCATGTGCGGTATCAGCTTCTGCCGCAAGAGTCTCGGAGTCGCTTGCTTGCGTCTCAGAGTCACTTGGTTGTTGTTGTGGTTCAAGTCCATCTGGGTATGATGCCTGATTGTTCTTCATGCTTGCGCAGGTGAGCTCAGACCGGACGAGGGATTTGGTTCAAGGCAACGAGAGTGGAATCAATTGATACTTTAATCAGTGTACATGGCAGTGGACCGTGTGCAATAGACTGAAAATCCAAGATGGAACATGAAGGGATTGGTATGTGATGATACATCTTAGTAAGCTGACAGTCCCTCTACTTAGATTGAATCAGTGAATTGACCCCGAAATGACATGGGACAACAACCTGGAATTCGAAGTTCTTAAATGGCTTATACTGATACTGATGGTATTGGTGGGGTAGTAATATTGTACTCTATACCTGAGCTAGGTACCATGGTTGGAACTAAAGTACGTATTGTACTGTCGTAGAAGCCTGCATCTGGAAGAGTCTAGGCCTTTTGCATAGACGGTCTGGTATGGGCGGTAGCAGTCTTAGCTCAATGGTCAGGTAGGTTTGTACTCTGCCAAGTTATGCATATACCTATGTTTATGCTATCCTGCTTAAAGTATACAACATAACAACTCAACATTGAAGTTCTTCCATATAATTCCATATCCTTACAACATACAGTCACCATCTACTAGTTCACCATCAGATCAGACTCCAACATAAAGTACCTATGATGGCATTCTCACTCACTTTCAATCACTCAGTTCAGCGCCCTATACCTCCAACCACGTGCTTAATATTACCTGAAAGCCTAGCCTTCCCAACATACTGATATCGAATACTCGATAATAACAATATTTCGACCTATACAAAGTGCTACGAGGACAAGCTCCAATTGACTTTGTTCGTAGAACTACTAAGATATCATCATCCGGACTTTAGACCTAAGCGGGTCGCAAATTACAATTTCAATACGCCTCGCATCGATTCCTTGCTGAGACAGACCGTCGTATCGAAGAATTTTCAGTAACTCTGGTCATTTGCAAAATATCGAATAAGCATCAAGTCTTGCTCAGGTATCCAAGGCATCAAAGGCGGCATCGATGCCAAGTGGTTCATCTTCGATGATTCGCATAATAGAACGCTCGTTGACACTGCACATAATAGTCTGACTAGCAGGGAACTTTCTCGCCAGCGCAAGTCGGTGGCTACCGGTCCAACCGCCTTCACTGTCCGGTCCGCTCGCAATATCCACTTGTCAGGTTCGTCCTCCACTAACAGCGAATCTCTTATTGAGAAATTGACATCAGTCATGATGTTTGACAAGCACGGGCTGCTATTACTGATACCCTACGAGGATGGCTGCGAAGAGATCGTAAACTCTGCCATAAGCGCATCCGCGAGATGAAGCGAGAGGTGCTGGCAGCGCGCTTGGTGGGGTGGTTGCCCATACTCACAGGCATCCGTTACTCGATCGCCAACTTAGCTGAGCCAGGATTATTGCGAGAGATGCCAGACATGCTGGGCCGATGCAAGAATCAAGGCTGTTGAGGCTGAACAGGATAGTAGCACGGTTGGTAAGCGAAGTGTTACTTCACGAGGCCGACTGATTTACCAATTGGGCGAATCCATCACGAGGTGCGAAAAGGTAGAGACTTTCGTGTCAAGTTGTTTGTTAATGTTCTGGGCAGCGGACGACGTCGCTGCCTTTCCAGAGCCGAAGGAGATGAGGGAAGTGGTAGATGTTGCGTTCTGTTTTCTGCAGAACTATATTGCCTCGGTCGTGCTTCCTGAGGACACTTAATGGCGTTGCCGAGGGGTCAATCTCGAATTTCACAACAGCCACTTCGTCTGGTGCGCTAGAACCCTAAACTCGGTAATGGGATAATTTCAAGGCTTCGAGCGCTGACGGTGACTGATGGAATGGTCGGTACGATGGCTTTTGCATTCTCGAACATCAACTTTGGCGATGATGGTGGTCGTCGATGCGAGCATGGCAGCTGGTTTCATTGCAAGTGTGAGTCAAGATTGGTTGACATATTTGATGAGCGTTACGCGCAGGTTGAGTTTTGATGTTTTATCCTTGTTAATGAGTATCTGCAGGTTCGATTTTGACATGCACACCCTCAGTCCTACTTGTGCCGGTGGCTTTCTGCTTCAATGGTTTGTAGAGACGCCGTTTCTTATTTCCTACCGGTGCTGGAGCTGGTATTGGCCCCATATTTGCTCCGCTTGCTCTCAAGGCATCAGCACGGTGAATCTCCTCCTTCAATTGCTGGCCCGAGTCGCCTTCTTGAATTTTTCTATGATAGTAATTTTCGATCTGAATGAAAACCTTAGTACACATTACTTTAGGAACAGAGGCCGAGCTTGCATACCATAACGTGCGTCTTGGTCTTCATAGTATCAGCAACAGCTTCCCAGTTCGTCCCGAAGTATCGAACAAGATTGTAGAAATCTGTCTGATCTGGTTCTGACCAATAGCTGGACACTTCGGGCTTTGTGCCAGGCTCCTCAAATGCAGGTTCTCGTGCGCTAGATAGCGGCGCAGGTTTCCCTAACTTCTCATCCAACTTCTCCACATCGTTCACAGGCGCCTCAAGATTTTCCGCTCCAGTAACGCTATGACTACATCTTCTGAATTCCTGACCTCCTAATGGGTCTCGTGATGGTGACACTTTCTGCTCACCTGAGTCATCATAGTCTCTGGATGTGGCAGGCAGAGCCTTGATCGGCATCGTTTTGCCATTTAAACGCACTGTGCCAGGCTCGTTGGGTTCAGGCTTTGGAGAGCTAGATAGCTGCACAGTTTTCCCTGGTTTGTTGTAGACCTTTTCCCTATGTACCTTGTGCTTCAAATGCATCTCGAAATATCTCGCTTCAAGACCCGGTCCTGGCGAATACAGCTTCCCAGGGCACTCTAGACATTTGATCCGAGGGTAATACACGTATTTCGTATCTGGCGGTGCAGGTTCGGTAGAGCGTAGAGAGATTGGGAGATCGGTGGTGGTAGAAACAGGTGTATAGCGCATAGTAGCCTCAAACGCGTCGTCGGGGTAGGCCTGCTGGAGCCTCAAAAGCGCTTGACTCAGCCATATAGGTGGAGCGGGCTAGAAAGTTTATTCAGCGACTGCGACTTCAGGGTATAGCGAACAGAACAGTTGAATGAATGAGAGAAAATGTTGGATTGATAAGTAGAGAGAGGAATTACCTTAGGATGGTCCTGGCTAGGTGGACCAAGAGCGTCCACCCGGCCTGGTAGCTGTACAAATTGCTTCGGCACTTCCATCGCCCACGATGGCAACTGCGCATCAAGCTTCTACATCTCAGCCAATGCTAAAACAGAATATGAATAGCGTCGTCTTAGAACGTGGAGCCTTTAAAAAATTGATTGAACGAAGTAGTTAATACCTACTACTGTTATGGATTTGGCATCTGCTCCCCACTATCCCCATACTCGTATCTACCCGGATACTCGTTAATCCTAGGATATGCACAATCCTAGGATATGCACAATCCTAGGATATGCACAATTAGGGCTAGGGCTAGCCCATCAAAATACTGCCTTTTTTGAATTCTTTTGATAGATCTACTGAAATAGAATATTCTTATTATTCGAGATCGTATAATCTAGTTGAAAGATCGTTCCAGTTGCCACATTAGACTATAAGTTTAATTTCTATTACCTTGATTTTTCGTAATAATAATAATAATATTTACTATTATTATCGCTTCTAATAGACTTTATCACAAAAGATCTTATCGTAAGAGATCTTATTATAAGAGACTTTATTATAGTTATAATAGCGAGATAAAAGAGATAGACGAGATAAATAAGGTAAAAGAGATAAAAAGATTATTAAAAAGATAGTAAAGAACGTAGTAGAAGAAGAAGTAATAGAAGAAGAAATCGTATCGATCTTTTCACGAAGTAAGAGATTAATAAGATTCAAAAAACGATAACTTAATAGATATCTAGATATCTAGATATTTTAATGTTGCTAGTAATAAAAAAAGACGCTAATAATCGATTATTCTTTTATTACTTAACTATCTATCTATAATTAAGTTATCTTTTTTTAATAATTCTTTCTTATAGCTAATTAACGATCTCTTCTTCTTCTTCTTCTTCTTCTTCTTCTTCTTCTTCTTCTTCTTCTTTATTAATATTATTTAAATTAACTACGAGTAATATAGACTAATAAGAGATAAAGTTACGTCACGAGCCTATATCACACTTCGTCTTATTACTCTATCGCATTATATTCTTTTAAATAAGTCTCGCGCGCTAAAATTTATTAATAAGTCGAATAAAGACGTATTTTTAATATAGTTTAGTCGTCCTAAAGTACTATATATAAGAAATATAATTATAGAGCTTTATAGTTACTTAATTTTTTTTTTAAAGATTCTCTTAATTTTTACTTAATGAGCAAGATTCTTTAGTGAGGAATATACTAAATAGTGATGCGACTTGAGCAGAGGTCAATTGATGAGATGTAGGCATTTTGGTGATGCTAACCCTAGCCCTAATTGTGCATATCCTAGGATTGTGCATATCCTAGGATTAACGAGTATGGCGGAGAATTCTCGTTCATCTGACATCGAATTGTCCACACACAAAATACAGAGCGTCCTTTCTATTCGGTGGTCTGAAAGCGCTAAGCGTTTCACAGCTTTGTTCATTCTCTCCTCCGTTTTCCCAGGTCTTTTACTGGGTGCTATGTCCTCGTGAACGCGTGGGCTTTGACGGCAAGTGTCAAAGACTCCTTATCCTCCTTCTCATACATGCACCATCAAAGTCGCTCCAGCATCAGCAATCAGCCCGGTTCCGTTGATGTAACTGCCACCCGGACCGCATAAGAAGAGGATGTAGTCTACCACTTCCTCAGGAACTGCTGCTCTCTTCCATGGACTCACTGCCTTGATTATTGCACCTAGCTGTGGCACGCGCTGAAGGCTTGCCTGCATCATCGGTGTATCGACCCAGGAAGGACAGACACGGTTGGCACGGATGTTTGAGGATAATAAGTCAAGGGCTAATATAGCACGAGTTGGTTAGTGAGATGGTGCTAGACGGATTGTGGGGGGAAGTGATAAAAAGTAGGTAAGCCAGGCAATGAAGGGGGTATCAGTTAACGACGATACCGCCGAAAAGAGTGGAGCGTACCAGCAGTCTTCGTAATGCCAATGATGGCGTGCTTTGACGCGGTGTACGGCATCATGCCCGGCGCCGCTACATATGAATTCACTGATCCTAGATTGACGATTGAGCCACGACCTAGACTTCTCGTCCCATAACGGCAGCTCTCATAGCTTAACGGCTCTTGTGCGGCCATGGCCTTCGAAACGGCACGCACGCATAGCATATTGCCGCGGACATTGGTGTCGATGGTACGAGAGAAGACATCTGCTGTGATGTTTGATGTTATTGCACCAGACAGATTGCCGATCTGAGAGTATATTGACGTTAGCCATGCTGAGCACAAGCAGCATACAAGGGCCATAACATACACCCGCACTATTAACACTGTAGTCGATTCTGCTGAATTCTTTTAAGGCAGTCTGCACCATGTTATCCACACCAGCTTCATCCGTGATGTCAACTTTCACCGCTATCGCCTTGAACGAGGCGTCTTTGGCGAACTTCTTGCTCTCTTCGACAGCGGCCAGGGCGCCTGGTTCATTGATGTCGGCAAACACCACACCTTTAGCTCCAGCTTCGGCAAAAGAGAGGGCAGTTTCTTTGCCAATGCCGCCGGCGGCGTAACAAAGCCAGGTCAGCGAGGGCGCATGGCGGGGTGATGAAGACGCTTGCCCCAGTAACCAGTGCAATTCCGTCTAATGAGACCTTGCCCGCCATATTTATTCAGGGTGTTAGAATATCCTTATTTTATTAATCTATCTTATTATTTAAACTTAATCTTTATATTAAGAAATAACTTATTCTAGATTAAATATAAGTGATATATATATAAATAATAATCTATCTAAATATATGTTAGTTATCTAAGTATAGAGAAGCTAGCGCTAAGACTAGTTATAACTAGTTCTACGTCTATATAATTAAATATTCTACAATAAATACTATCTTTTTTAAAAGAAAGCTAGCGTTCTCGTTACTATCTCGCTAGCTAGCTAACTAGTCAACTAGTCTATTAAGAAATTAATATATACATGCTAAGAAAAGCGGAGATGTAAGGTTAACGACTACTATAACTCTTATTAGAGCTTTAAGACGTGATAAATTACTAGCTAATAAATTAAGAATTAAATAAATATAGTATCTAAATGACTACTACGGGATCAAGACTTCGAATAATTCTAAATTATTTAGATATAAATCGTTCGATGTTGCTGGATTCTCCTCGCAGAGCCTTCTATATATAATTATGCTATATCTATACGAGGCATCCTAATCGCTCCGTATTTAACTATAATTATTCCATTCTATTAAATAACTATATATTAGCAATATTTAGACTGCAGTGACGTCTATAGTAACGTATAACTTCTATTTCATGGTACTTGCATTCGCTTCAAGATCACGTGCTTAGAAGGCGTCTATTTAATACTAGATAGGTTTAGTAACTAATTTAAAAGAAATAATTTAAAGTAAAATTACGCTTAAAAGGGTAATTACCCGAGAGAGTAATTCTTTCAGACTTCGCTTAATAGGGCTTTTAAATTACTAATTTAACTTATAAATTAGTAATTTAAAAGCCGAGTCGATTTACAAATTCAAACTTCAACGTATATTAAAATATTCATATATTTAAAGTTTTTAAATTTTATATTATTAGAAAGCGTATATTGTATTCTATAATTTATATTATAATTATTAAAAATTATCTCTTAAGAGTTAGGTAAGAAATAGAAGAGTAAATATTTTCAAGTTTTAATATTCGTAATTTGAACGTTATTCGTAAAGAGTAATTTTTTGAAGTCGTGATAGTGAATACGTAATCGTAAGACCATACCATATAACGAAAATAAGCTACTACCCGAAATGGTTTTGAATTATTCTTTTGAATCAGGCTGCTAAACCTGTCTACTAACACGAATCTAAGTCGAGTGTACCATCTCTTGCTTGACCGAGTGCTCCACCTCTTTAATTAATAACTACATCGTAACGCGTAGAGCCTTTCTTCGCTTATACTGCTAGTAAGTGCGTACGTTTCGCCTATACTTTAGATATATACCTAGTATAGCAACGAGAGTAGAAAATATAATAAGTTTATAGACTTAACGTTCGACTTAATTATATACTACGATAGCGTCTAAAATAAGCTTAATAGCGATCTAACTAAGTTATATACTAATCGACTAGTTTATTAAAAGAATCATCTAATTAATTAAATATATTGTAACTTAGTAGATCTACTAAGTACTAGTATAGAGTAAGATCTAATTACTAAGGTAGTGTAGAGATCTATAGATCTATAGGCACTAAATTAAAGATAGATAACGTTAGACGTTACTACTATTTATTAAAAAACGACTTAATCTAGAATAAATATAAGTAATATATATATAAATAATAATCTATTTAAGTATATATTAATTATCTAAGTATAGAGAAGCTAGCGTTAAGACTAGTTATAACTAGCTCTACGTCTATATAATTAAATATTTTATAATACTTAATATAGAAATATTATATATTATTTGTTAAGGCGAATATTACTAGGTTATAAGATTAAAAGCTTCGGGAATATATGTAAGAGATTGGTTCGCTAACGCTTAACAAGCGACCTAACTAATATAAGAGACGTATAGTCGGTACGATAATGATTTCTTTATTAGGTACTAAGTTCTAGTAGAACTAATCTCTAAGAAATACGAAAATCCTAGAGTATACGAAGAAGATATATAATCGTTAAGGTCTCGTTAAGGTCTTAGATTATAAATCCCGCTATAATCTCGCAATGAACCCTAGACTCATGAGTAGTCGGCGCTAAGGCGCATGTAGCGCTAGGCCTAATAATTGCCTTCTCCCTTGGGCCCTAATCTCTAGGTTACGAGTCGAAAAGATCTGAAATAGTCTGGAATATGAGGTGTCGATACCATACCATAATATGATATAATATTGAGATTATATCATTTGATTTTTATGAAATAATCTAAGAGACGTGCTGGTATCATGAAATAATCTAGGAAATTTCTGGTATATATAGAGATATTCTATGTTATATGTAGGGATATAAGAAATATAATATATATAGAAGAAGTTACTCTATATAGAATCATGCGAACGTATTCTAGTTATTATTCTAGTTATTACTTGCCAGGCCTAGCGCTGTATACGCATTAGCGTCGATTACTTATGGGTTTAGAATTCATTGCGGAGTTATGGCGAGGTTCATGACCTAAGGCCTTGACGGGGCCTTGGCGATTATATATTCTCTTCGCATGCCCTAGAGTTTTTATATTCCTTAGAAATTAATATCTAATAAAGAAATTATTATTATATCGATTATATATCTCTTATATTAATTAAGGCCGCTTACTAAGCGCTAGCGAATTAATCTCTTATAATTTTAATTTCTCTATCTTTTAAAGAAAAAGATTTATCGTTACTATAATATTAAACTCTTTATTAAATTAAAATAAATATATTCTAAAGCGATATAACTTCGATATTAGTTTTTAAGAATTTATTTTAAAGAATTAAGTAATCTTAAAGAAACGTCTTAAGAATATTAAAGTAGAAAATTATCGACTAAAGTTAAAATAAGAGTTAACTAAGTTACGAGTACGTAATAACGTACTATATAATTCGAACTTTTCTATAATTCTCGTCGAAGCGATAATAATTTTATTTATTATTTTATCTTTAATAAATATTTTAGTTAAAGCGAAAATACTTTATCTTAAAAGAATATATTCTTATAAGAATAATAATAAAAAGAAATATTTACGCTAATTTCGCGAAGTCGAAATTCAATTTCTTATAAATTTCGAATATTTTATTATCGATTAAGCTAAGATTATCTATTATATATAATTCTTAGAAGACGATTTTAATATATAATAATATAAATACTTTTAAGTCTATAGACTAAAGAGAATTATCTTCGAATTTTTTAAATTATTTTTATTTAATTTAATTATAAACTTAATAAATTATTATTTATTTATTTATAAAAAGTAAAAAGTAATAAAATAACGATAAGATTAGAAGATCTTAGTTTTTAAGATCTATTTAGAGAAGTTAAAAACTTATTTATTCTTATTTACGAAGAAGTATCGAGCGAACTTTTTCTTAGCTAAGTTACAATTTAAATTAAAGAATAAGATTTTTAATATTAATAATATATTTAAATAGAGAAAAGAAATTCTTGCTATAATAATTATATAAAAAACGATTTTAAAGCGCGCGCGCCTTAATAGCGACGACTTTAATTTAAAGTAATTCGAGAAATCTAATAAAGATAAGTCTTTAAAAGCTCGAATTTTAAAGTCTAATATAACTTCGAAGAATAGCGCTAAAATTACGCGTATTCGAGAAGAAGATAAGAAACGTAGAATTAAGATCGCTAATTCTAATCTTAAAATATTTAATATTTATTAATATTACTAGAAATTAAATTATTTAAAATTAAATTATCTCGATAAGAATAAATTAATTATTATCGTTATAACGATATCGATAAAAAATAAATTAATTTTATAAGCGTCTTTAAAGCGAAGTAAGAAAAACGAATAATAGAGATAATTTCTTCTATTATTACGAAGAGATAAATTAAGCTATAGAGTAATTAGAGATAACTTATTATTCTACTTGATTGCGAGGCGTATATTAATTTAATTACGTAGAAGTTCGTAATTTAATAAAATCTTTAATTATATATCGCTATCTTATTATAGACGAAAGCGCTAAGCGAGTAAGATATATATTATTATAATGCTTATTAGTTAGATTATTAAATAATTAATAGCTAAGATTAAGAACGATAGTATAGTATATTATTCTACGTCGTAGATTAAGAAGATCTCGATATCGTATTAAGTATACTCGCGTTATATTAATTATATATTTTACTTAACTCTATAACGACGTAATAATAATTTAAGATTAATGCTAAGAAACTTTAGATTAAAGAATCGATTAAATTTATTAAGAAAATCGAGCGAAAGTCGAATATGTTCGTAATCGTATACGCTGCGATAACGCGAGACGAATCGAAGAATATCAATAACTTAGAGCTTTTAAAGAAACTACTAAAGTTTAAGAATATCTTTTTTAATAATATAATAAAAATCTTATCTACGTTTAAGTAGAGAAATTATATTATAAAAATAAAGAAAGATAAAGAGCTATTTTATAAACTTTTTTATAATTTATCTTAAATTAAGCTATAGAAGCTAAGGCGATATCTTTAGAAGTTACTTTATAAGAATTAAATTCGTTATTTAACTTTCTTCGCTAAAGCTCTTATTCTCTTTATCTTAAAAAAGAATAATAAATTATATCTTTACGTAAATTATCGAGATTTTAATATAATAATAATAAAGAATTAATATTTATTATCTCTAATTATTAAGACGTTAAATTATTTATATAGCGTTAAGATATTTTTAAAGTTAAATCTTAAGAATATTTATTATAGAATTCGTATTAAGAAGGGCGACGAGTAAAAGACTACGTTTCGCACTCGCTATAATTATTTTAAATACTTAATAATATCTTTCGACCTTATAAATACATTAGCTACGTTTTAAGCCTATATTAATAGAGTTCTTATAAGTCTTATAAATATCACGTATATGATATATTTAAATAATATTCTAATCTATAGCGCTGAGTCGACGAAGTATTAAGAGTACGTTAAGTAAGTACTTAAGCGATTACGTTAATTTTAGCTATATATAAATCTAAAGAAATATTAATTTTATACTAAATTAACTAAGTTCTTAGAATTCGTTATAATTATTAATAATATAGTTATAAATTAAGAACGCGTGATAACGATTCGAGAATAATTAACGTCGCGAAGTTATCGAGATATATAAGTCTTTTTAGGCTTTGCAAATTTTTATCGATACTTTATTTTTAAGTACTTTATTATTATAGTATTTCTTGTTAGCTTATTTAAGAATAATAAGATTAATAAGAAATTAGAATTGTTTAAGTAATTAAAAGACGCTAGATTAACTTTTAAGTAACTACGTAATACTTTTACAACTACGTTATTTTTATAATATTATAATTCTTAAAAGAAATTACTCGTAGAGACTAATATCTCTAACTTTAATATAAGAGCTATACTTTCGTAATTAAACGATAATAATTATTAATAACTTATCGCGTTTTTTTCTAAAAAGATAATATTAGCGAAATAAAATTATAAGACTCACGATTAAGAATTACTTATTATTATTATAGCGATAAAGTAATAACGTTATTATTTAAAAGATAGTATTTATTATATTAAGATTTAATTAGATTATAATAATCTTAAGAAATTTATAAAGTAAAAGAAATTTAACTTTAAATAGACTCGTTAAACGCTAAAGTTAATCGCTTATAACTTTAAGATTTTTTATCGAATAAAAAAATTAAATTTTATATATACGTTATCGCGACGACTAAATTATAAAGATTAATCGTTATTAAATATTAAATTATTATTTATACTTTAAAATAAACTTACTCTTTAAATTAGCGACGAGTTATTATAAAGAGATAAAAAAGTAATAGTAGTAATAGCGTCTGCGCTATAAGTTATAGATATTTAAATAGTTATTTTAAGAAGAAAGATTAAGACTATATCTAAAATTACGTATAACGATTTATAAAGATTAATAAAAACGCTAATTCGAGAGCTACAATTTCATAATAATTAAGTAAGCTCTTTTCGAGTTAATGCGAATACGCTTACAAAGCGACGTTATACGCGTAATTAGATATAGACCTTAAACTTCGAGAAACTATTATTAAATAATAATCGTCTCTACGTATCTAAGAATAATATCTTATAAAAAGAACTTATTAATAAGTGTTATAATAATTCTCTAATAGAATACTTTAACGCTACGAAGACGTATAAGCTTCTTATTCGCAAATATCACTAAAATAAAAGTCTTAAGAATATTATCGATTACGTTAAAACTTACGATATATATTAACGTATTAAGACGCCGCGTTATCGGTTCTATAATAAGTTAATCTCACTTTTTATTATTATTAAATTATAAAAGAAAATTTCTATAAATTTTATTATAAGCTTATTCTTAAGTAAGCTTAAGAGCGTTATTTATAACGCTATTTTAATTATAGTAAATCGATTTACGAAAATAATTAGGTATCTATTAATAATTATTAAAATCGACGTCGCTAAGCTAGCGAAAGTATTTTATACTAAAATTATTTATCGCTACGAAATATCTAATAATATTATTAGCGATAGAAGCTTAATATTTATTAGCGAGTTCTAATTAGCGATCTATTATTATTCGAAAATAAAGCGTTATCTAAATATTATCTTTTATTCTTAAATTAACGATTAAATTAAGCGTTAAAATTAGATATTAAAATATTACTTACGTGTATTTACTAATAAGAAGTAAATTAATTAACCTAAACTATTATCTATAATAGAGTTTATATATATAAATAATTAATATATCTTTATCGAAACGATATTATTTTTCTTAATATATAAATATTATTTAAAAGTACGCTAGAAGATCGAGAACGACTTCGTTAAAAGAAGAATACTCGCTATAAATAAAAAGATAAAAAGATTATAAACGCTAAGAGATAAGATAGTAGAGCGACTACGTAGCGCTATTGCGACTTAAGTTAAGTAATATAATAAATCGCATTAACTCTAAAGCTATAAAGTGAGTAATTTAATAATATTAATAATTAAGAATCTAAAATAAAGACGCTTAAGTAAGAAATTAGTCTATAAATATATAAGATCTTTTCGAATTATAAATAAAATAGAATTATAAGCGTATCGCTTATTATTATCTTCTACGTATAAGATTTATAATATCTTTTATATATTATTACTTAAATTATATTATATACGCGATTACGATAAAGTAGCGAAATTCTTTATATAAGTTCTCGAGCTTATCGATAATAATAAGATATAAAAGATAGAAGAGATTATTAATAAGATTAAGAAGTAAGAAGATATTTAATATAAGATTAAGTGAATTAATTAAAATAAAGAATATAATTAATAACTATTAGACGAAGAACTTAAGCGTATTAATAAGTTAATTTAGACTTATAATACGCGAAAAATTAATAAGCGAAAGCATTAAGTATTAAATAAGAAAGTTATTTAATTAGATTAATAATCGTTACTAAATAAGCGAAGGCGTCGAAAACGAAAATAAATATAATAATTATTTTAGTATATTAAGTAATTATAAACGTATTCTTTATAATTATTAGTATAATTATTTAATTAAAAATAAGATTTATAATTAAAATTTATTATTTAATTATTTATCTAAGTAATATTATATTAAGAATATATCGCATTAAATTAGAATATATATTATTATAGATATAATTTATTAGAGAGACGCTTAATACGTATTATAAGAAAATATAATTAAGTTTACTTAGCTCGCTATACGTTAAATTAAAAAGAAATAAATAGTTTTTATTATAGCGATAGAGATCGATAAAGAAGAGAATCTCAAGTGAGATTCTTATTCGATAGAAAAGAATTTCTAAGAAGATTCTTATTCGAAAAGTCTATCTATTTAATATTATTCTTATTAAAGATAATTTCTCTTAACTTCGTCTTATAAGCGTTTATATTATCTATCTTCTCTTAAAGAAGCTTATTATAATTCTCGAGCTTCTTAACGCGCTTATATATTATCTTAAGTTTCTTCTTTGCGATCTAAAGATCGCGTTAAAGATTCGTAATAATAATAATCGTTTAATTATTAATAATTATAATTAGATTCTATTTCTTACGAAACTAAATAATCTTATAATTAATATATATTTAATTATAGCGTATTAATATTATAATTTCGAGAATTCGACGAACTCGACGAAGAGTTTTTCTAATCTTTTTATAAAGAAAAAATAAAATCTTTATATAATTTCGAATCTTCTTCTTAACGCTCTTACAATAAAAATAAGATAAGAACTTATCTCTAATATAATCGTTATAAAAATCGATAAAATATCGGCGATAAGAAAGAATAGATACT
Source organism: Xanthoparmelia taractica (assembly GCA_033085395.1). Lineage (NCBI taxonomy): Eukaryota > Fungi > Ascomycota > Lecanoromycetes > Lecanorales > Parmeliaceae > Xanthoparmelia > Xanthoparmelia taractica. The sequence goes on along the minus strand of JANQBS010000110.1, from coordinate 1,624 downwards.
ATCTTATATTAATATACGATAGCGAAGCGTTAAGAACCTTACTTTTATTATTATTATTATTATATAAGCTATCTTAAGTATTAGTATATATTAATATTAGCGTAATAATAGAAAAATTTAATAATATTTATAATAAAGAGAGATAAAAGAAGTTATAATAATAAGAGTTAATTAGTAATACGTTAATATTAATATATCTAAGAACGATATTATAGCGCTAGAGTAAGAATTTATAAAAAGTATATTAGATATTATAAAGAAGAGAAAAGTTTTAAAAGAGCGAAGATAAATTTATTAATATTAAAAGACGCTAGTAGTTATCACTCACGACGTTATTATCGATATATCGTCGATAAAGTTTTTCTAGTAATTTTAATTAATCGAATCGTTATATTATTAATATCGCTATTAATAAAATAATAAATTAATTCTACGTTCTTCTACTATAAAAGCTAGAATAGCCCTATAGAGAGACGTAGAAGCGTAATTATTAATTATTTAATAATAGCCCGCTAAGAGTTAAAGTAAATAACGTATAATATATATGTTTTAGAATAGTAGTAATATACGCTATAGAAACGATATCGCGTGTAGAAGAATTTCTTTTACGCGTCTATAAAAAGAGCTAAAGAAATTCTTTAATAAACTATTAATAATATATATCGTTTGCTATAAATATATTAATCTTATACTATAAAAACGATAGCGTATTAGAAAAACTCTTTTTTCTTATTATTTAAAGAAATTAAGATTTTTTAATAAGTCTTCTACGTATACTTAGCGATCGTGTTATTATTAGTTTATAAATAGTAGAACTAGTCGTAGTATATCGAGTTAAGTATTAATATTCGAAGAGTATTACTAAGATTATCGTATTATAAAGAAATCTATATTACGTGTTAAGATTAATATAGTAGAATCGAGTTAATTATAATTAATAAACGTTATGTGTATAATAGTACTAACGCGCGTCTATAACGCGTATCTTTTACTATTAATAATAAAAGTTAATATTATAAAAGCGACGTTATTTGCGAGTACTTTTTCTTATTTCTTATAAGATTTAAAGATTTTTTATATTACGTAATAAGAATATTATATTAGATAGTATTTAAAGATTAAGACTTAAGAAGAGAGACAATTATTAGGCCTAGCGCTATATACGCATTAGCGTCGATTACTTATAAGTTTAGAGTTTATTACGAGATTATAACGAGATCTATAGTCTAAGGTCTTGACGAGGCCTTAGCGATTATATATTCTCTTCGCATATTTTAGAGTTTTCGTGTTTCTTAGAAATTAATTCTACTAGAACTTAATACCTAATAAAGGAATTACTATCGTATTAACTATACGTCTCTTATATTAATTAGAGTCGCTTGCTAAGCGCTAGCGAACCAATCCCTTATATTACTTCACTTTATTATCGTTATTATCATTACTTCACTTTATTATCACGTTGTTAAGCTAAGCTCGCTATCGCATTTAGTATCGTATTGCGAAAGATCTTTATAATTATCTAGAACTTAACGAGCTATTTCTATTATTATTAGTATATTTAATTTATTTAATTATTAGAAGAATTATTAATACGCTAATTATAATAGTAATCTATTATTTATTC